>WTSP01013321.1:0-12729 GCA_025331215.1 Actenoides lindsayi | reverse complement strand
GGGGGCTGGGGGAGTGGGGGGTCATGTGTGGGGGGGGGGGGGGGGGGGGGGGGGGGGGGGGTGGGAATGTGCTGGTTGTGTACATATTCTGCAGAGAGCTTCCATTATTGGTCACAAAATTCTTATTATATTGCACTATCAGGATTTTATGCAAGCGTAATTATTTCTTTAACACCATGAGAGAGTATACATGAGTCATTTGGTAATTATGTGCCAAATTGTGACTGCTCTTAAATTTAGCTAACACTAAATATAAAGCGTTTAAAATTACAGTGCAGTTCTTAAAAGATTATCATTATCACTATATTGAATTTTGTGTACAGATGTGTGAATTTTATGGCTGGTAATAATAGATGCGAGAGTTGCCTTAAAATAATAGTGATTAGTAGTGTGACATGGAATTTATTTATGCTAGTACATCACCCGAGAGGTGTACTTAGTTGAGTTGTTAGATATCCTAGATTATTGTTTCTTACTGGTTTCTGACTGTTTCTTTCCACTTTCTCTGAATGTAAAATGAAGTCACATTGAGACTAGGAAAAAAAAAAAAGTAGGGGTGGGGTGGGAAGGGAGTAAGCTCATTTTGCACACCGGTGATTATATCCTAAAATGCAGCTATGGAACAGACCTAATCGCTATGCAGCTGTTGCCTATATCTGGCTGTGAGTGTAAGAGAAAGCTGTGGGAAGTGATGGCTGATACAGGTATCATTAGAAGGGAAATCCCACCTACTGAGGAAATCACACCAGCTTTTGATGTGCCAAACGAATATTCAACCTGCACGTGGTAACAAACTGAAGTCTTAGTAAAGCTAGTGTAATATAAATCGAGACGGAGAATAATTAATGTATTAATACATTTTGTGCCTACTGTGCTCATCTAGTAATCAGATTATTTTCCTAAATGTAATCAACATTGTACAAAAGAATAATTATATAATAAAACTAACTTCACCACCAGAAGTTTGAAAAGAAACAAAATTGCTGAAATGAAGCAAATTGTAGATTATTTATTCTCCCTGCTAATTGTCCTTGTAAAATAAAAGAGTAATTTTATATATGCTCCTTTTCAAACTAAATTGAAAAAAAAAATGGTAATAGGAGAGGAGCGAATCAGGAAATGAATATAATAAGAAATAACAGTAATATACATGTTAGTTGTTCACCCAAGTAAAAAAACATAATGTGTTTCTGCTTATAAAACGTGAAATTAAACAAAATTTCCATATCCACGATATATGGCAAAAAGGTGAACTATTTTTGTTGAGGCAAATGGATATTGAATGCAGCCCATCCCCAAACAATCTAATGCAAAATCATTCTCAAGGCTGAATTCTATGAAATAGTAATTTTGGGGAGTTTGTAGCTTGTAAAACCTTTTTGTTTTTTGCTCATGTTATTGATATTAGTTAGGAGGATGACAGTATTATAAGTGAACTAATTTTACCAGGGATTGTTTCAGGAGCCTACTCTACTAAATGGGACCAGACTGCCTCCAGCACAGCCCTGCCTGTGTACATTACAGAGGAAAGTCAGGAGCCAGATTCGAGGAACCCTATTTGAGTAAAACTTTAGTCCAGGAATGCTATTTTTGGACCTTATTTAGTGAGTGAAGTAGTTAAACTGCCTGTTGCTTGGTGTGGATTTATGTTGTCAATGCTCAGTCCTGTATGTTGGATGAATTATGTGTAATTGTTTCATTGTGTCCGTCTGAGTGGATCTCTGGTTTTGAGTTAGTTTTAGTAAGATGCTAAGTACTTATGAGAGGTGCTTCCTATCTGGGGCAGAAAAAGATGATATTGTCCTGTGGAAAATATTAAGAGAACATTTCTTTTTGCATTAAGTCAAGGAAAAGGAAACTTCAAGCACGCATCTGCATTGTTTAGTCCTAACCTTAAATATTATTGGAAAAATAGATTTAAAATAGTACCTTAGTGAAGAATGTTTGGAAATGGCTCAAGCCTTTGCTTGTACTTCATGTGTTTGTTGACATATGCAGTTTGTTTCATTTGAGTTATAGATCAACTTGATAACAGACTGTGTTAATGTTAAGAAGTATTTTATTAAGGTGACCATAAGTATTTTTTCTGCGACAGGGAGATTTGAACTGATGTTAATCTGCAATGGTAGTGCCAAAAATAACTCAGTTCTCATTTTGTTCAGTTGTGTCCTGCATAGTCTATGTGAAACAACAGTGATTAATTTTCTTTCAGAAAAAGTTACCACACAAGGTTTGTTCCTTAGGCATTACTGACTTTAAAAGTTGCTTTATCTCGCATTTACTGGTTAGTATATTGTATATGATATTCATATTAAAAGAAATAAATGCTCAGGCACTTAAAAACCAAAACAAAAACCTAAAAAAAATCCCACTTCAATTGCTAGTGTTCAGAATTTAGCAAAACTTACCATTTTTCCAGTTACTACTGTGAAATACCAGGATTCTCATCTGGTACAGTGTACAGTACCTTAGTCAAGGAACTATTGTTATAGAGCAGATAAGATTAAAAAAGTCATTTGGTTTGATGAAAACCTGCATGAACAGTGGGGAAAAAAGCCAAAGTTACCATAGCAACCACCAGTGCTTTAGACAGAAGCTAAGTAAAAAGAGGAGAAATGTAACAAAGTATGAGGGCCATTTCATAAAGCGTAAAAAAAAAAAAATTAATTAAATTTTAAGGCAAATTAATACTCAGCTTTGATCACTTAGAAATCCCTGATAAGCAGGTGGTTGTGTTTTAAAATAAAAATAAGAGGATCGCTATTAATAAAGAAGTTTTAGTGTTGGAATGTGTTGGACCCTATTAGGGAGGTACTTTCATGAATTTGGTGAAAAATCGGTAGAAGTTTTATGAGTTTTAGTTGGTTTTTTTTTCCTTATTTTCTTCTCTGTGGATGGTTTTCTGCAGTCTTAACCCATGTGATAGAATAGACTCTGAAAATGCCTTTCATGGTAGGAACAAGACCAGAAGTCTTCCTAATGAATGTGGTCCCACAGTGGAAATACTGCAAGTTCTTCATGGTGTGGTACGTAGGGTCAGCTGCCCGGATAGCGCTCCCCTCACTACAGGAGTGGCTTTAAAAGTCTTGGATGTAAAAATTTCCCAAAAGAGCAACACTGATAAGTTTGGTGGTGCGAGTTGCTCATACACAACATGTTTGGAGAAATAACGTGCACAGTCAGTAGCCTGTGCCTTTGTGTCTGGAACAACTCTGCATTCTTCTATCAGTGATTAATTTAAAAGCTGAGCTTTCATACTCTTTCTCTTTTTTTGTCTTTTTGAATGAAGTCAGGGTTTTGCAATTATTTGATCCTGGGTATGAAGTCCACTGATTTGCCTGTATATTGTTGTGTAGAATTCGGTTTTATGTGGGTGAACATTAAACGTACTTGGGATAAAATTTGAGGCATCATTTCTTTTGTATTTCCTATGCACCTGTTAAGTCTCAAATTTGATCTTATTCCTCATAGAACAAAATGGCCCATTTTGGAACATTAAATGAATAAGAGAACGATGAAAAATGCACTTTAATGTTCCATCCTGAAAGGATGCTTTATATGAGTATGGGAACAATCTAAAAGTTTGAGTACAAAAAGGTAAGCAAAGAACACTTTATCCTTTCTTTAAAGTACAGGCTGACTCTTTGCCTTCTTTTCAAAGGACTGTGTTGGTGACTGCTTGGCTGCAGCACAGTTATCCTCTGATATTGTTAGAATATGATTCTGTCCTCTAGTAGTAGCTAGTACTTAAGTGTCCTAGACAGTACCATCGGTCTAAGGGGCTGCCCTGACCCTAAACCGTGACACCTGGGGCTTTGCATACAGGTCAGCACAGTTGTAACTCGCGTCTGTTTCTTTTTTTAGGGGGAAAAAAAAAAAAGGCATTGTTTCTGAATAAACAGATTTTGGTGATTTTATAAACAGATGTGAAATGAAAATATTTTCCTCTCCTCTCATACGGAAGTTTAAAGAAGGGTAAAAAGTTTTGCATTATTCCCCAAGGTCTTCCTGTGAATCCAAATGAAACATTTGTGATGAGTTCGTTATTGTAATGTAGGCATAGTAATTTTTTCCTCCTCTGATACTGTATGAATTCCAAATATATATTTATACTGAAGTGAGAACTGTAACTTAGTAAGCTGAAATCATGAAATAATGAATACTGTAAAAAAAAGGTGGTTTGAATTTTTGTAAATGCTTAAGATCCCTACTCTGGAAACTTCAGGTGGGAGAAGTGCTTTGGCATCGATGTCTTGTTTATTTAATTGCCTCATCTGTAAAACATTTTATAGTGCCTCTATAGCATGATTTCTGCTCCAGACCAAATGTAACACACTTCTTACTACAGTATGAATTTTTCCTTATGAGTAACTGTGAGAAAAATGCATCATGGATGAGTTCAGTGTTTAAATACAAGTCCTAAATGGCATATATAATGAATTCTTGTCTCAGGCTGAGGTTTGACCTGAGAAGAAAACTTTTCTAGTGTGGCTGGACTTCATGTAGTAAAGTTTTGTCCTGGGGCAGTGTGTTATTAATCAGCTGGTTTATAAGCACAGGCTGGAGTGGAACAACCAGGAATCGTTATGACAAAGGCCGCGTAGGTTCTTGTTCCTTTTGCGGTTGGACTTTATCATAGGTGGTTGCTGATCTGTAATGAATGCTCTTCCCTGCAGTCAGAGCCCTCTGCACTGCGTGCCTGCTTCTGCCAGAGCTTTGATCCAAAAGTCCTGTAGAAACCTTCTGAATCTCAGCGTGTGGACTTGTTATCACATAACACAATCTGTTGAGATTGTGTGGCACACACTCTGACAAGGTACTGTTGACATGTACTTGACCTTTAAAGGTCCCTTCCAACCCAGAATATTCTATGATTCTATGATTTATGATTCTAAATCAGAAACTCAAACATTACACTGCAAAACAGGTTTCTATGACATCTATGTTAACTTCCTGCAGAACTCAATACAAGCCAAAATAGGTATTGTCTTCTAGCCTTTTTTTAAAGCTATTTTCAGATGTGTGGAAGCTTAGAAGTGTGGTGCTATTAGTGGGCTGTGCAAGCTTGAAATATTAAGCATGTTGTGAGAAAATGTGGTCTGTCACTAATATCACAAGGTAGGAACACCACTGAGCTCTGGCTGTTTTGGTAGATTGAAGTAAACCCCACTAGGTGGTGCAAGCAAATAAATCACCTTGCAAAATACTTCTCTCTACAGATTAATCCATTTGGGGAAAGGTTGTCTTTCACTAAAATAAAATACAGTCCTTTTTGCATTTGTGATTGTGTACAATAGTTGTTAAAACTTGACATTTAACTCTGTCTTAGACGGATTTTTCCACATACAAGAAGGAAGTGCATTCTGGTTTTAGCTTATGCTGGCATATCTGCCTTTCTTATAGTGTATGCTGGTGTCACGGTGCTGTGTTTGTAGCTGGGGTGGTGGCTCACAGAGAAAATAGCAGAGGACTTCCACTGTGTTACGCTGTGCTATCAGAAGTGGCTGCTGTGAAATAGTATCCTTCCTATGGGCTTACTCTGAGGCATTTTCAGACATATCTGCTTGGAGAATTCTCTTCCAGTATCCCTCTGTTGTGGTTTATCCTCTGCCACTTTCACTTTAGATTTGCTTACCTTTACAGCTGTATTGTGTACATACAATTAAAACTATTTGTTTATGAGAAAAACAGATTTTTAAACAGTAAGTTACAATAATGTACTGTCAATTTACTGTCCTGCTAGGTTTCAGTAGAAAATAATTTGATGTAATTTGTACATTTGTAGTATGTCTAATAGATCAGTGGTTCTATTATGTGTTTTGTTTAAAAACAAACAAACAAAAACACCCAAAAGAAAACACAAACAAAAAAACCACCTCCCCCACCCCCCAAAATAAAACCCAAAACAAACTAGACAACCACAAAACAAAACCCCAAACCTGGAAACACTCCTTCATTGTACTGCTGGAGGAGATTATAACATTATTATCTTGTGTTGCACTGCCTAGACTGTTGTCTTGAATTCAGCTATATAATCTCTCAATAGCTCATTTTTTAATTGGCTTTTTCTTTTCCTCCTCCCCCTTGAGAAGACCTCTTGTCTACTGGTGTGCTGGATGATAGTTAACCCATGTCTTTTTATAGCCCTAAGATAAGTTTCAAAAGTATTTGAGTAATAAAAACCCCAGTGTTTTGTAATAAATAGAAATTCCTGGGGTTTTCTGAAGACGTATCAGCACTGTCATTTTCTTCTCTTAAATCGTATTTTACCAGAGTTTGTATGACTTCCCAGGGGACCTCAGGCTGCCAGCTCTTGTTAGAAGGTGATGGCACTGTGGTTCTGCCAGAACACTACGGAAATCCCTGCCTGTGCCAAAGGGCGAGTTCTGCAGTGAAAATGTTGTTGTCTGCTTAGCAATCAGCTTGAAATAGCAGGTGGTGTTCTTATTGCTGTTTCCCCCACTATATCTGTCTTTCAGGCCTTTCTCTACCAATGTGCGTCAGTAAATACTATATTATTGTGTTTCAGTCCAGGACTCTGTAATGAGACAATAACTGCAGTCACCAAGCAGCTCTCCAGTGAAAGTTCAGTACTTTACAGTGCAGTATATTTACTGAAATGGGAATTTTTCATTTCCAAGTGACTTGCATACTCATCGGTGGGGATGGGCGTGTTTGCGACATTCATCATAGGCTTGATAAATGCAGCAGAAGCAGGTTTTTGTTTTGTTTTGGTGGGCTTTTAGGAAATAAGGTAAGAAGGCATTAAAATATAAATAGCTTGTGCCCATAAAATCTCAATTGACCAGCAGCCATAAAGAATACATATAGAAGCAACAAATAGTCAACATATACTCTGAGTTTTACAACAAGATTTTGTTAGAATGTATAGCCTCTACAGGGTGGACATAGAAGAATTGCTGCAGAGGAATTAGACTTGAAATGCAGAAAAAAAATATATTTTTCCTTGGTTTTCTTGTGTAGAGAACCAGCAAGCTTGATTGCCATTGTATACTTTTGGTTATCACTGAGTAGAATTACATAATGATAGAAGTTGAAGGGCTTCAAAATGTGTGTACTGAAATACTTTGACATTCTTGCAGAAGAAAAATCGGTGCCTGCCATTTTGGTTACTTATATTGCAATAGTGTGTAGGAGTCCCACTCATTAACGGGGATCCATTGTAGCTGAGCAATGAACGTATATGAGAAGGACACACACCTGATGACACAGTGCTCACATTCAAACTATTCTAACAATTTTGGTGACAAATATGTTGAACTTTCATGAAAACGTGAGAGAAAACATGCTGTAGAAATCGAGTCTGTTTTCCACAAAACATTTAAAATAGGAAGTTAAAAGTTACAGGACAGAATGTAAACTCTTTCTAGAGTTGATATACTTGATAATGTAGCGTGCAGAATTTTGTAGAAAGAAATCTTCTTTTGGTTATTGCATATCTTTGTGCTTCCCTCACTTTGGATTTTTTTCCTGGAGCATATTACTGTGCAGTTGGAGCTGTTCCAGTATTTCTGTAACTGTTACTTATCCCATATGCAGGTGGTGAAAGAGAAATCTGGCCTCATTATCTGTACTAAGTGAACCAAGAAAGTGTTGATTCCTGCCTTAGTTTCATAGTTGCCTTTTATGTATAAATGTATATACATGCACAGCCATATATATTTACGTATAGGGTTGTGAAGGACCTTAGCAGCATTGGAGATTTTGCTCTTTTTTGTGAGGTGTATTGAGAGCCTGAAGTTCTAAAAGCTGAGTGACAGGTTGGCATTGTGATGTTATCTGCTTCCCGCAGTCTCTTGCTGGTAGTATCTGCTGATAATGTATGCTTCACGTTCAGATTTACTGATACGATGATTGGTAAATTGTAAATATTTGCAGGAAATTACTTTTAAATAATGGAAGAACCTACCACTGGAATGAGATAAAGACAAAGATGAGGTTAGTAATACGAGGGCTTCACTCTTAGTTAAAATTACACATAATTTTTATGTAAATCCTTACATTTGGTAAAAAAAAAAAGACAACCAAAACCACCCCAAACAAACAAACAATCCCCCCCCACCCCAGAAAATACAATCCTCTGACAAGAGTGAAGTGGATTGATTTTTGTTTTTTTCCTGAGTTTTGTTTTTATTTTGGAAAGTAAAACCATATCAACCTATTTAATGTATAAACACTACTGCTGTAAGAGTCTTAGAAAGTCATGGCCAACTTAAGTTTGGGCATGTTCTGACTGAATACTGAAGGTTTAATTTTAAATGTTAAGAGTCCCATTTTCAAAAAATAACTATTTTAGTCATTTTTGTTAGCATAATAATTCTACTAACTTGAATTATTTTTATTGTGGGCAAGCTCTAACCCATATAGATGTTACTGAAAAATGTACTTCTGAATTTTTTAGAAACTTAACATTTCCTAGGAGTAGCTTTTGCTTTTATCACGTTATAAAGAAAATATTTGATGATTGCTTGCTTAGCATTTACTGTGTTGATGATTAAGATGTTGCAGAATCCATATCAACATAAGTATGGACGTAAACTGCAGCTTGTGTAAAAAAGCTTTTTTGCATTAAATGATTTTATCTTTACACTTGCAGTAAGACAAAACACTGCAGAGAATTTAAGGTAACTGTGAAGGAAAGATGAGGAGGGACATGCCTGTAGCCCTCAGAGCTGCTTGTGTTCCAGCTTTAGCTTTCTCCCTTGGAGACTGCAGAGAGAAAGGGAGCTGATAGCTTGTGGCACGCTCCAAGCTATTGCATCTGTCCTTTCCCAGCAAGAAGAGGGTAAGGCAATCAGAAATCTGGACTTGGCAGGTATCTGAGATGCCAGATTTCGTGTCGAAGTATTTGGATTAGAAATTGCCTTGGAACACTAGCAAGCTGGCTTGTCCAACCTACTCTTTGGCTTTGCAACCAGGAATAACAGGCAAATCCAGGCATATGTCTTGTACAGGTATGGCTGGCAGATGCTGGAACTACTACAGCATCAAACTGAGTTGAGGGGAAGGAGATAGTGTTCCTCTCTCTGTCCCACAGATTTCAGACCTAGTGGCTTGCCTGGATAGACAGTTTGTATGCCTTTTGGGAGGCTGGCAAGTGGCATGCTATGTATTTGACCCAGGAAAAGTGTAACTTGCTGCTGTTCCTTTTGTTTGTGGGATCAGATCGCTAAAATAATTCGGGCTTAAAGGCTGTAAAGTTTTTAAGTCACTGAACTTAACAGGGCACTGGTTAATATGCAGTGGTCTGCGGTGAACAGGAGATGAGTCCTTTCCAGTCCCAATGCTATGAAATAAGTGAGGACAGAAAGAGAGACCATAAGAAATCAGTGTGAAGAAAAAGGATGACTGCTCTACAGATCAAACATTAATAGATTCATTGTTCAACATCAGCAGACTTGTTAACCTGTGGTTCCTTGTCCTCAGGGAATATAGTTTGGCTAGCTGCGGTTATGTTGAGCTTGAGATTTCATCTGCCATTAACAAGAACAAACAAAACCAGAATCCAGACAAAAAAGCGCACAAGTTGTTTATCAATAACAGAAAATCATGGTCCAGAAAATAAGACTGGTAAAAAGCTGAAGAGCTGCATACATTCTATGCAGCTCGCTGTGAAGAAAAGCCCTCCTAATGTGCTTAGCAGTATGAAGTTACCTAGGTATGTGTGACAGGAAACCTAAAGCATTTACTGCTTAGCTGATGGGAATGCTACTCACTCGTGTGTGCCATGGCCACTCTTAGGACTCTTAGAGTTGGCTGTAGAGAGGAACACTATCATGATGGTGTTCTATCCAGAAAGATCATCTTAAAAGCAGCATCTAGTATTCAGGGGAGAGATGACTGCATAGTGAACCATTTCTCAAATGCCCAGAAATGGAATTTTGAGTGCCCAGTGTATAGCATATTTCTTTCAAGAAAATCTGGATCTATTATTGGTACCAATATATACTTTTTTTTATACACTTGTAGAAAGAGGTTCCATTGGTGTCTTTTGTTACTTCATGTCAGTAAGGAGTGGAAGCTGACAGGCTGATTAGCAGTCCTGCTGTAAGGATCTGGAGGCGGTGGTGGACACCAGGTTGAATATGAACCGACAGAGTGTTGTCATCGTCAATAACACAAGCTGCCTACTGAGCTACATGAGGAGGAATACGATCGACAGATTGAGCAGTCTTGTTATTATTTCTCTTTGATGCCGATGAAAGCCCACCTGAAATACCGTATCTAGCATTTGGCCTTCCCCTTCAAGAAAGGTGCTGAGACGGGAGTGGCCAAGATGGTCAAGACCTAGAGCACATCCAACCTGTGAGAAGTGGTTGAGTGATCTGTGCTTGCTTAGCTTTGAAAAGACTAGACATGTACTAGAAGGCTACAACCATTTGAAATGCAGTTACAAAGGTGGTTAAGGTAAAACCCTCTTTTGGTAACAAAAGGTATTGGCTGTAGGTTGTGGCTTTGAAGATTCAGGCTGTATGTTGGGAGAAATGTTTGTGCAAAGGGGATGAAGTAACACTAGAGCATGTTACACTGAGAGCTTGTGGAGATTCTGAAGGCTCAGCTAGACAAAGCCATGGCTGACCTGATCTGGAATTGGGAGGTTGAACTGGACGATCTCTGAAAGTCCCTTGGAAATGACGTTCCTGTAGTTCAGTGTGGTTATCTACATTGATTAACTAATGGGGCAAAAAGGGAAAGTACAGAGCTTGAAATGGGGGGGGGGGGGGGGGGAAGGTAGGAGGGTTGAGAGTGGTGTTGGGCAGAGAACAGCCGTTGCCGATGCTTTGCCAGCTTCTTGTAGTGAACTAGTCAGTGTCATGAGAAATTACAGCTGGATGGTACATTACACGACTCACGAACTGAAAAAAATAGAAATATGTAGAAATATTTGGACTTAAAATGTGCGCAATACAGGGTTTTTAGAAGTTGCTTGTTGAGAAGTGCAACAATATCAACAAATGCAGGTATGTTTAATTTGAACATATGTAGGAAGGAACAGTGGTATTAAACAAAATCTGAACTTCACTATAAAGACTAATTGTGGCCACTAAATAATGGAATTGCTATCCTGGCACATTTCCATATTACTACTTTGTTTTAAAAACATCTTCCTGCTGATTTTTTGGACTCTGCATTGGCAGGTGGTGCTGAATCGGTGTATGTAAAGATTAGGCACTGCTGATAAACTTTCAGTTATGAAAAATGCACAAGCTTGCTTTATCCAGCTGAAAGTATAATTCTAACATACTATTTAAACTGCATGTGCGAGGGGGGGGAGGGGGAAGTATTTTATCTGTTTTGAGATTTCTGTGAAACTCAGCCATGGGTTCCCAAACTACTAGTCATAGAGCGATGATTACCTGTGTTGGGTTCTTTTAACCATGCTTTCAAACATTTCCCCATGCAATTAGGAAGGGCCAGATCCGAGGGGGATGTTTGCAGCCTCAGTTACCAGATACAGCACATAGGCACTTCAAACTAGATGGAATATTTTCTCATCTAGGTGGGCAATGTTCTTTTCTGACCATCTTGGACCATCAGTAGAAGCTTTGCTGATATTGCTGGACTCATCTGTATAAGTGTGCCCTGAGTTTGGGAAACTTGTCAGAGATACTTTGTACCTTCCCCCCCCCCCCAAGACATCAGCCTGTTGTGAGAATGAATTAATGTTAAGGAATGAATGCCTACTTTTAACTCTGGACTCAAATGGTGATTTTCAGTGATAGAGGAGAGACTTAGCTCGTCTTTTTATCTCCAATTTTGTGCTTCAGCAGCAGCATGTTGAAGTTTAAATTAATTAAAAAAGAGATTTTCTAATTTACCTAAAATGTGGAATATTTGAGATAACAAAATGAAGCACTGCAGGTCATGAGTTTTCCAGTAACAGCAAAGCCAGTTCTGCTTACTTAAGCTACTCTTCTTTTTTTTTTTTCCTTCCTTGTGTCTTGCCTAAGTATAAAAATAGAAGTAGGAAGAGCAGAGAGTCCCTTTGGTGACAAAACCTAGTTTGACAAAAGTCTGGCTAGAAAAGAGCAGAGACACAATATTGGTCAGCTTGTGTTAAAACACACTGTAGACTTGTGTTGCCTCTTTTTTGGATCTTGGGATGGTTAAGAATATGTGGCTTGACGAAGGTTAATCACCTGAAATTTTTCAGATAAGAAATTACGTGTGGATCACAGAGAGGCAGAGGAAGCATTTGTTACAGTCTAATTTTATTAAGTTTATGAATCAACAGATTGTAAGTCAATGTGTCTGTCAGGCTCTGGGAATACCAGCAGTCCTGTATATGATCAGGTCCAACAGAAATCACTGTGCATTCAGAGACTTAAAGTAGTTTTTTAAACTCCAGAGATAAGTTTGTACAACTACTTTAGGTCAAAATCTTTCACATATATTTGAAAAGAAATGAACAGATTACAGAAAGTATTTTGCATTTCTAAACCATAAGATCCTTTGCTGCTTTGTTCTACAGAAGTATCTCTTTATAAAGGCCAGCACACTGAAGTAAAATATTTTTTCAATGCAAGTCAGTAGCTTCCTTCCTTCTTCAGATCATTATAAATCCGATTGTTGAACATTGATTTAATTTTTCATTGTATCAAAGATCATTTTTGCCTTCACTTCTCTTGCACGGATCTCTCAGCCTCCGGCTACCTTCCATACGTCCACTCGCACGACCCTACCGGCGCCGGCGCTCACTGCGCTCTC
>WTSP01013320.1:2382-29032 GCA_025331215.1 Actenoides lindsayi | reverse complement strand
CGAATGATTGATTAGTATGAGATTGTACAGAGAGTTCATGGAAGCAAAGAAGGGACAAAAGAGGGACAAAAAGGGAAAAAAAAGGGAGGGAAAAGGGAAAAGGGAAAAAAAGAACCACATCACACTATGGAAGCTAAACTGTAAAATCCCTATACAACTTCATATGCTTGCACATAAATGTGTTGCTGGAAGCTTAGGGTGCTTTCATTTCTTCTATTTTATTTTTTAAAATATGTAAGGAGGTACACATTGTCATGCCTACCACCATCTAGTGAGTCATTGAGGCTTAGGAATTTATGTTGCTGATCAAGCCTAAAAGATTTAGCGCTCAGTTATATCAGCTAACAGGGTCAGAGCACAGTAAAGCATTTAGAAGGGGAAGAGCATAGGGAAAGCGTGCAGAAAGTACCACAAAACAGAACAAAGGGGAAAGGAATCATGACTCACTACAGGCAGGTCCCCTACATTTACTCAGCAGAAAGACATAGTCCAGATTACTCATCTCAAATAACATTTATTTTCTCCTTGAAACAACCATAACACAGCTAGTGGATAATTGCTGCTTTGCTGTAATCATTCAGCACTGTCAATCATCTGAAAAAGGTCAAGAACATTAAGCTAAGGTAGCACGTGATCACTAATCCCATGTTGATTCCAGCAGGGGCAGAAAACACAGCAAGGCAGCATTTGTCACAGTACATCAGAGAAGTTCAAGGCTGACAGGAATTCTCTGCAGAAGTAGAGCTAAAAAAGGTTGAGAAAAGGCTCTGGACACCACACTAGTTAGTTCCTGAACTCTGATACGTGCAGGGGAGACTAGAAAGCAGAGGTATCAATTTTTGGGAGACTATTTTTTTAGTCAGGAGATTTTTCTGAAGCAAAGGCCACAAGCTGAAATTGTTTTTTGTTGTTTGTTTTTTTTTTAATACGTCTTTCTTCTTGCTTATTACAGTTAACCCAAGAAATGATTTAAAGAGAACTGCTGCCTTTGGTGTATTTCAAATATATTGCAATCAGTGGTGTATGAAAGATCTCGGGTAAACTGACTAAATTTTGTGAAGAAAGAACATCTGTAATTTCAATTTGGCTGAATCGATTGCAGGATATCTAATACAATTCAGAGTTGTTCCTTACAGTTTTCAACTAATTGTATAAGGGGATTTCTTTCATTTATCTTTAGAAGCTTTTTTGTGTGTTTTCTTTTTTACCTCATCAGCATGTAATTTAAAAATGCCTGAATATTGCTCAAATATTGTAAAATTATCTGTTACTGTTCTGGAAATACTAAAAACTGTAAGTTACATCAGGTACAACCTAACAACCATTCTCATGCAGAATTTACACACTATTTTAAGTCATGAGCAAAACAATGGATTTGTAAGTCTTTAAAGCCAAGTCTTCAAAAATACTATGCTGGGCATCACTTTTGGACAGGTCTATGACCTGCACTGTGCACCATGTGCTTTAGAGTCCCATTACATGAGAAAGGGCTAAAATTGTTAGATATCTACAAACGGATTAATGTTTTATCTTTTGTTCCATGTTTACAAAACAGGTTTCTTCAGTCATATTTTCCAATCATGTTTTCTTGCAAAAACCATTAACAGCTGAAATGGCTAATGACAGTTTATTATTACGGTATTTAGTCAGTTAGCTTGGTTTGCTTCTCCCCACTTCAAAGGAACCCTCCTGTAATGGTAAAAATCATACTTGCAACATTTCTTTATTCTGTGCCTCTCAGCCAAGGACTATGGTGGATACATTGTAAGATACTTGGAGCATACATGCACAGATAGTCACACATAATCAGGTCCATAGAAACATATACAGATAAAATGCACTCGGGTACACATATGCAGATTTGTGGTTCTGGACATAAGAGTTGGCCTGTTGTCCTTTCTCAGAAAAAAAATGTACATCTAATGGATCAAAACAGATCTCTCCCGTTAATTCTTACTTCAAAATAAATCAATGAATTTCTGTGCTGAGAGAGGTTTATTCCTCTCCATGGTTTACGTTATGTTTAAGTTTTAATTTTAAAAATCAGAATTAATTTAGATATTAGTGAGCCATGTGAATTATCTGGTCTTCCTGAGCTTTTACAACTGAACTTAGGTTAACATCAATAAAGTTTTATCATGGAAAGGCCATGATTTTGTTCCTGCAAAAACATACTCTGAAGTGAAATTTTGACTTTTTCCAGATGCATCGCTAGGAAAGCTAAACATAAGCACATGCATAAATATTTCCAGTATTAGGCTTTAAGAGTGAATCATTTTTGAAAACTGAACCTCTGAGAAAATACATCAATATACAAAGATTAATATGTGTTCAGATTGTGAATGAAATGCAGTACACTGAATTGATCTGCTCTGCAATGTCACCTTCATACAATGCTACACGTCCACTGTTATATTGTATACATATTGTTTTTAAAAAAAGACCATTCTTAATCAAATTGCACATAACTGGGGAACAAAAACTGGAATACAAAGTTAGTTCAAATCCATTAATTTATAGCATAAGAGGCTCCGGCTGCTCATGGTTTACCTTCAAAGCAATAAATGCTCTTTAAGTGAAAACATTTTAACAGTTAAAGAAATAATGACCCTTGTGATGAATTTTTCTTTTAAATTTTTACAGGATTACATTAATAAATCCAAAATATATTATAAAATATTTTAAAGGGATCCTATTAATTATATTTCATTTCCAAATAGATGAAAGTACATATAAGCATACTTAAAAATCAGTATTTCCCGTAAACTTTTGAAGAAAAGTGTATTGTGCTGAAAATATCTCCATTTGGTGGAGGTATGAGTTCTGTGCCCTAGAAAATATAAATATGAAATATACATCATTAATATGAATAATGACACCTTGCAGATATTACATCTTGAATAATTAATCTTGCAGTGACATTTCCCAGAATAAAATCTCAATAGAAGGGTTGCTTGGGGTTACTGTGTTTTTCCAAAGTAGAAATTCTAACTTACACCTAAATTATATTGTAAAAAAACAATAGTAAATTAACCATCTAAAAAGGCAACCTGAGAAAAGCAAGTATTTTCTGGCTAGCCCTTAAAAATGACAGACGTAACATCTAAAAATGGTTTTCAGAACCTGGCATTTTCTGTCTTTAAAACAGAAGCTTCACCTAGCTACCTATCTTATTCATTAAATAAACGGAAAGGAATGAAATGTAGTAGGACTTCTAAAGCCCAAAAATATATATCCCACTATAATTTATGGAGCTTGACAACTTAACAGAGGAACTTCTGGAAATCCCATTACAATTGTCTGAATGGATGTGACATGGCAAAGGAAAATGGAGAGAGGAGAAAGGAATTGTAAATGTTCCCCTTAATTTCGAGAAATTAAGATCTTCATAAGCAGGTGCTGACATTACAGACATTTTTGCTCCAGTGCTTCCCATTCTCCTTCCAAACACAGAATCACAGAATAATTGTGGTTGGAAAGGACCTCCTAGATCACCAAGTCCGACCATACCTACAAGAACAAAGAACACTTAAACACCTGACCACTAAAAGGAAAACAACAACAACGAAAAACAACCAAAAACCAACACACAAGCCCCCAACATGCCTGCCCCTACAGCATGTCGTGAAGCATGTCGTGAAACACAATTTTAACACAGAAAACACAAGCCCATGTGACAGGAAGAACATGCATATGAAGCACGTTCACTTCCCCACTTCCCAATCAGCAGATGTTATACCAGGCACACAGGACTCACGTGGGTACTTGGAAAACTCTTTAGTCAACCAGCCAGGTTGGTACCTATTGCATAAAAAGTGACTGTCCTAGATCTGAATACCCATGAGCACCAGGTACTCATGGTACATCTGCCTGTGCTGCTTTCCACCTGGAATGATCCAAATCTGCCTTTAGGCACCTGCTGGGAGCAAGGTGTTCAGATCCCTGCTCACGGGCATGATGGACAGGGGCATATAAGGGAACAGACGGGTCTTGAAACATCTCCAGAAAGAACAAAGGCAGGCTTCTGTGACATGCTAAGGAAACACTGCAAAGTCAAGATACCTTGATAATGAACGTTTTGCCAGTGGTTTGAGCCAACTCGCAAATGACTGCTGACCTCAGCAGGACTGGACGGGTTCCTCCCTCCTCTGGAAAACAGTGCCTTGAAGCTTCTTTTATGTATTGCCAGCTAGAGCTGAACCAAACACAATTTACCATCCTCTCAAAAATGAACACTGAGGTAGAGACAGAAAAACAACAGTCCATGTAGAGTTTAAAAAAAAAAAAAAAATGCCTTTTCCCTTACAGGAGAAGTTATTCTGGTGAATTGTGCAGGAGTAGAGAGTGCATGACTCATGATTCATTATTGTAGTGCAGCAGGGAGGCAGAACTAAAGAGAAAGCAGAAAGGACAAAAGCAATGCTTCCTACACCAACAGTTCACATTGCTGTTTGTGGTTTTGGTTTGCTGAAGAGACACTTTTCACCTTTTTTTGCCACAATACATTTGGGGGAAGTGACAAGAAAGCCTTCGCAAATTTTTTAGATCATACATGTAACATGTTCTAGGTTAAAGTACAACAGAAATTATACTAAAAAAAAATAAAAATAAAGCAATATCCCTGCCTCAAGAAAGCATTAAGGACATACTGAATATGGAGGATAAGAGCATCTCACTGAAGTCATTAAATTTAAGGACCTTTCAAAGAGGCCCGATCACCCACTGCCCTCCCAACAACTCTCTCCTTTTAACAAAACATTTTTCCATGTTGTCACTGGGCTAAGAAGTCCTATTGTCCAAGAAGTCTTATAACTGCACTTATGTTCATTCCTGATTTCCCTCCATTGCTTCAAAGGAGCCCAGAGGTAGTGTGTGCATGGTCCGATCACAACATTAGGTCTCAGACCTTGCCAGATGATAGGAAATAAAATTAGAAAAGTCAGCAGACACAGAATGTAAAAGGACCCTTTCAGACACACACACACTTCCTACTGCTGGAAAGTGAAGCTGTGGTTATGGGAGGCAAGAATTTGAGCTACATTTCTTAATTAGCAACAAGCAGAAAAAAAAATGCAAACTCAGTACTAGCACAACTGTATGCTCAAACCAGAATGTTTTTGTCTTCTGATGCTGCAGTTTTGCAGCTTTCACCATCAATGGCAAATGGGTTTATGCCAATTTCATTAATCAGAATTTCACAAGGTGAAATGTTAGTCCCCACAAATATTGAAAAATTTTCCTGTCAATGAAGCTCAGTGCAAAGTCAAACTTCAAAACCCAAAGCTTATATCAACAAAAGACTGTGGCATTCAGTCAACTCTATGTGATAACTTGTTTCCTTTAATTATTTCATTATTCTTCATGTGAACCTCCAAATAGATTTTGTGAAAGTGTCCTGCAGTATTAAAGAATCTTCACACAAACACGGGAACACCTGGGAAGGGATGAGAGATCCATGTGAAGGGACCAATCCAGGCAATTGCCAAGGCAACAGTGCAAGCACAGGTCAAGGGGAAGGCAAGTGATATCTCAAGGAATATTGAGAGATACAGGAGAAAGTACACAAAACTAAATGAGAGGCACTATAGAAAGATATGCCTTAGAAATGACAAATGGAACAAGCTAGAACATGTAATACCTGGTAGGCAACAAAATGAAAGAATTCTGTACTTAAAAAGCCAAAATGTTTCTTTTTTAAAAGACATTTTTAGAGAGATCTACACCTATACAACCTCATCCAACATTACAGGCATAGACTAACACAAATTTCTCTCCAGCTCTTTACTTCCACAGCTTATATTCCACACTTCTAAGTCTAACAAATACTGGCACAAGGAGAGTGGGGTAGGTCAATGGTGAACATCAGGATGAACGAGACATCCAAGGGAGGAATCTAAGAGCAAGGAAGCTTGGACCAGGGGATCTGTACTGACGAGGTAACAGATTATCTGAAGTAGGCTGTAGCATCCTGGCAGCCAAAGGGAGGGGAGACCTTGGTTGGTGTTTCTCTCTGGCCAAGCAGAATTAGTATCTGACTTGCTTCTATATGGGAGCAAGGCTGAACCAAGGCCAACAGGTTAATAAGATATATGCTCTTTCAGTTGTGTGAACTGCTACGTCCTGTTAATTTTCAGGTAAATAATGTCAGTGCCAGACAGGTTCACTATTATGTCATTTCTATAAAAAATTACTGGTCTCTGAGAATCAAAGTGTACTTCAATATCTGAAGCCACTCAGATTTTTACTAAATAATACATGGAGATTTGTGTTCAATCAGAATGAGTTTTTCATATATTAACCTTAACTGTATATAATCCAAATTTCATGAAACTAATTTTTAAATTATTGTCACAAGCTAGAACAAATCTAAAAAGTAATAATAACTGAAATAACCTTCTTAAAAATAGAATAATTAAATATTGTCTCATTTCTCTTTTTTTGGTCAGTAGGATATCTACCATCAAAATCAATCTTCATGTAAGTTGTTAAATACAAAACATCTCTACAAGCACACTAACATTTCATATTAATTTTGGTTTATTAACTTTAAATCCTCAGCTTCTGTATTTCCCAATTTAGCTTGAAGTCTTTTGTGATTTTTGGTAATCAGTCCACGTAGTCTAAATTTCATCAAAAGTGTCAAAATGTATATTGTGATATCCAGTGATTTATACACTGGATATAGTGGTTTATGTGTCCTGAAAGATGTGAAAGACAACAAACTTGATTTCCCATGAGACAAATTTTTCCCACACCAGGCCACAGTAATACCCACAGCAGTTCTGAAATCCTGCCACAAAATTCACGGATCTGCAGCTGACCACGTCAAGCAAGGACAGCCACGGAACAGTCTTTTTTACTCTCAGCTGATACAGTCAGCACAAGCAAAAGACCTTAGTCAGAGTGCACTGAATGCCAATACTTTTGCATATCTATATAGTCCAAAGGTCTCAGCACGTGATCTGAGGGAATCTGAGATCTCCAGACACATAGAGATCAATCCAAGTACTTTAATATATGAGAGAAGAAGTACATATATGCATTTTGTCAGAAAACTGTTACTACTGAACATGCAGTGAAGCAATGGCAGACAGCCAGAGACAACAACATGGAGAAAGCTGAGTGAAACTGTTTGTTGATGTGCACATCTGTTTATGAAAATTTGCTTAGCTGCTCCCAGTACAGGTACAACCTGTCCTTTTGCTATACTAAAATGCTAAAATTAAGTATGTTAGCATCCAGAATCAGTGCCCAATTCTCATGTAAAAATGCTGCCACTAATAAAAATAAGAGCATATTTCTTTCAGTAGGAATTCTGTCTGTACTCGTATTGAAAGATAACACGAAAAATGTGTGATTATAACCAGAGGAGACAGGCTTCTTGGTTGGCTTTAGAAATGCTTTCTCTGTCCCTTCACTAATGCAACAGTCAAACAAATGGCCTGCTTGGTATTAGTGACTGACCTTGACCTTACAACTCAGGAAAAATGAAATACATGGAAAAATCATTCACGCTGAAAATATGAATGCCAAAGCTCTGCAAACAATACATCTCTGAAGCACTACAGAGCTTAAGTAAAAAGACAGGATTTCAAGTACAGATTGCAAGTATCATTACTGGCACTAAGAAGAGCACCACCTCTCTTATGTTCCTTTCAGAACTGCAGTTCCTGTCCTATCTCCCCAGATTTTTATTATACTGCTTAGGGAAACAAACCACTGATCTAGAAAGACTAAGGCAAAATTCTAGTCTTGTGGATGTTCTTCCAAGCAGCATTAATCACCATGATATTTTCATGCTTTCAGCAAGATATGTACTTGAAATATTTTTGCACAATGGCTGCCCCAAAATATGCAAATACAAGCATTTGCTGGGCCAAGAAATTTCAGATGGAAATTGTAGTATACATTGAAATCAATATTTCTGACATTTTAAACTGGCATTTAAATGCTGATAGTTTAAAATTAAAAAATAGCAAAATACTTACAATTTTAAGATTTACTCAGAAGAAACTGAACTGATTTTCAGATTTAAATAACCTTTAGTTGCTCATAGGAATTGCAGTTTTTTAAATGTTGCTTATATGGTGGTATTGAAACTTAAACCCTGTCAAAACTAGTCTTTGCTAGAATATTCAGTAACTAGCTATTTACATTTTTAAAACATAAACCAAATTAAATGTCTGTCAAAGAGTTAATCATATAATGCATAGTAATTATGTAATTAAATGATTTTTACTAAGCTATGCAATTAGCACCTGATTATATAGTTTCATATTTTAGAGTTATGTCATGTCATTAGAAAAAAAAACCTATGTTTTCAGCAAAACTCAACACAATGTACACTGGATAAGAATAAGTCAGTGACATTTCTGAGTCACAGCCACTGTTTCCAGACAGAGAAGCGCCTAGATGTGCTGTGGAACAAATGGACATGCTATTAACAGCATCTGGATATTAAAATTTACAATCTCTTCAAATCTTTTTCTGTCACTTGGTATTTCTGGATGCAAAGATTATATATATAAAGACACACTGATCTGATCTTAGAGTGGACATGAAATTTATCTGAGCAAGTTAACTGCATTATGAAGGATTCTACACTGAATAATTGTTTCATGAGAATATTATGAAGCATTGTGATTTTATTTTAAAGAAAAGGAGACTCACTGACTAACTACAGAATTTTTCAGTGTTCTAAACAATTTATGGGAAGATTTGGGGGCAGAGAGGGGTGTCACTGTCATGTACCAACTTCTATCAATAACATCATAACAATGTTAGGAGGAGATTTTTTAAATAATATTTTGCCTGATATCTCACAGGAGCAACTCTCCACATACAGGCTTGTAAGGAAAAAATAGAAATTAAATACAGTTTTTTAATTATGTACTTGCTCCAATTTTGACATGAGGCTTTAAGGTTTCATGTTGTCACATGTGGAACATCACAGTAATTCTGTCTTAACACTTGGGCCTACCCATGCGGCTAAACTTAAAGATGTCATTCTCCAGAAAGTTGTCCATATTTAAGAAGCCACTGTACCATCACCAGTAAAATGACTCAGCAATAGGTCATTTTTTGGGTTAGGCTCACCCCACAAAAAATTCAGTATCATGGAGAAGGGAAGGCAGGGAGCCTCCATTTTTCTATCAGGTGTTTCTGTAGGGAGACCATATACAATAGTTCAACTTTTTCCAAGGACATGATCAAGGGACTGAAGATTACAGAAGACTAAATGCAAGATTCAAAATAGGGCGTTGCATGCCTGAGTCTAAAACTGTCATTGCCATCCTGATCCACTGCCAGCCCCTTACCCTTGAAGACACCAAAACTCTAAATGTCATGCCAGAAACATCGAACCTGAGAATTACCCTTGCATGTGCTCAGACTAGCCCAAGACTGACCAGAGAGCTACCTACCTCATACATGCTACACTATGTGATATTTTACACCCTTCTGTGAGACTTTATCTCATACAGGTTAACAAAGCCAGGCCCCTTTCAAAATGCAGCCATATCTGCTTTTGAGGCACTGCTGAGGGAAGCAGTAACAGGGAGTTGCTGAGTATCACGTCAACATTTCATCCTCATGCAAAACATGAGGACAACAAAATCATCAATATGGCCACCATGAAGCAGAGAACACAAAACTCATACAGCCAGAGAGAAAAGGAAAAAAAAAAAGTTGATCATGAAGTAATCAAGGGTAGGTGTTTAGAAAGCTCAGCCTCATGCACAGATAAAGATACCTCATTTTAGACCTGAGACAGGTAACTTTTCAGATGCAGGATGTTGAAACACTCCCCAGATCTTAGTATTTCTCTCTCACTAGTTCTTGTGGCTCTGTATGACAAAGACAAAAACCTTCCACGTCCCACCACAGCAGCTAACAATTAAAATCAGCAAGTTCCAGTCTCAGAGACAGGATATCATATGTGCAACAGAAATATAGTTTCATCATATAATTATGACCTGGGGAGTCCCACAACTCAATATCAGACCGTAAGTACAAGTAGTAACCAGAATAAGTTTGGGATTGACTAAACAAACTGAAATCTGACTCTTTCAGAGACTATCTGAATTATTAGGCCAATATTATAAGACAGTTCTCACAATTTCTCGCTTTCTTCTACATAGTAGTTAGGTGGTTTCTGCAGTGTGTATTATCTGTGTATATTAGTGCATATATATATTATCAGTATATATATCTGCCCAGTCTGTGACACTGAAGAATGTTTTTGTTCAGATGACGTGGCTAGGCAACTACATGAGGATTGTAACACAACTGTAGAAGCCATTATAAATACTAAATCATCAGTGCTGCTTGTATTTACATATTTGGAAACTTAAAGGTAGAAAGACTTATCTAAAGTCATATGTGCAAGTTTACAGGACTTGCTTATAGATTACTGAAAACTAGCAAACTCTTTTCACCATCATCTATATCTGATGTGAGAAAATAGTAGTATTTCTCTTTTTAAAATAATTTACGAGATTCTAGTCTCTTGTTCATTCTCTTTGCATCCCTGCTCACGTTAGTAAGTTTACACATTGAAATGGCATTTCAGTACGTTCAGAAGAAGAGACAATGTAATGCAGAGAAAAGTAATATCTCACCTTCTAGATCTTCCTTTTCAAAATGTGTTTTGAGAATGGAGCGAGTTCCACCTCGATCCACAACAGCTTCTTCATCATTTCTCTGCCAAACAGAAAAAAAAGGACAGGTAAGCTGCTTCTCATCTGGAAACTATTGGCAAGATTGTATAGCACTATGAAACAAATCTACTTTTAGTATTTATTTATTCTTCCTACTCAGGAACAAAAAAAGTTTTCAAGAATATTTTTTTCTTTTTCAAATTAAAATCTATTCCATACTCATCAGTTTTTATTGAGGTATGATTACAGTTAACTTTGACATTAAGTTCTCCTGTTAAAACCTGCAAGATGATGAGTAAACACTGGTTACTGGGAACTAAGAAAAACATGAGGACAATGAACGAGATGAGAGAAAAAATGTCTGGTTGCGGAAGCTTTATTCTTGTACTCTTGAAGAAAGAGATTGCACATATATTTTTCCTTTTAGATCAGGATCCTGAGCATCATGCAGAATTCCCAAATTAGTACTAACATTCTTTATACTTTGACAAAGTTAAAAGAATGATACTCAGTTACAATATGATAAGAAAACTAATACTATGAAAAAAACTGGCTTCACTTACATATGAATTGCAAAGCTTCTCTTTTTCTTTACAAACACCTTTATAATAAAGGCAGATATCACACACTAACAGAAAAAAAAAAAAAAGAAAAGCTATTCTTCCTCAGGAATATATATTTCATGTTTAATTATATACTGTAGTCATACATGCATTTTAACTGTATTCTCTACTGCACTGTAAATCATAGAATAGCTTGGCTTGGAAGAGACCTTAAGTATCATCTAGTTCCAACCCCCCTGCCTAGGGGCAGCATCACCTCCCACTAGACCAGGTTGCTAAAGCCTCATCCAACCTGGCCTTGAACACTTCCGGGGAGGGGGTCCCCACAACTCTGGACAACCTGTTCCCATGTCTCATCATTCTCACAGCTAAGAATTTCTTACTAATATCTAAACTATATCTACCCTCTTTTCAGTTTAAAACCATTACCTCTCATCCTATCACTACACTCTCTGAAAAGGAGTTCCTCTCCTCATCTTCACTACAGGCCCCCTTCAAGTACTGTAAGACTGATATAAGAAAGTACGATGTAATGAATTAGTGTACTGTGCTTAGGCTAAAAAAAGCCTGATTTTGGGAACTTCTGGTGTGGGGAAAAAAAAGAAAAAAATTCACATTTCCCTAAGTAGAGAAATCTTTTAGGAGTTCAGCAACAAGCAACTGGATGCTGTGTATTGGCTTCACTATCAGTTTGACACCACAAATTATAGAAAAAACAGTTGCTAAATACAGCCTATATTTTACAACATGATTTAGAGTGGTTTCCAGTAAATGATGATGAAGAAAAAAAAGGGTGAATTATACAAAAACATCAATTAATATCTCATTAATATATATTTACTTGTCATTAGGGGAAGGGGTTTAGTAAGTGCTATTAGAACTGGAACTGCTTGATTTCAATATATAAAATTGGTATCTTAATGGAAGTCTAAAGGAAGGGGGTTTGAATACTGATGTTCTATGCAAAATATATATCTATATATAGAATGCAATAGAACATAACAAGAAATCAAACTACATGAGCAACTGTCCTTAAAGAGCAGATGCTCCCGGCAAAAAGATTCACATCTAGAACTGGATGTCGTGCATTCTGGATATTTGTTTCAGGCTCCTCTCTTTTTTAAAAATAGCTGTCATGCTGTAGCTATCTTATATGGGAATGTGTCAGCAGCAAGCATCTGGGCTGTTAAATAGAGACTGAGAGTGTTACAGCGTCTTTATTAGAGCTTTCCCACAGATAATAGTACATAAGTAAAATCTGACAATGAGAAAAGGCCTTCTATTGAAACTTTTTTTGTCTTTTAATCATTTAGGATTAGGTAATAATCTATTTAGATGTACCAGGGCAGTATAATTTCACATAAACCATCTTCACATAAATCATGTTACCTAGGTAAAATGAATCCATTATTTTAAGCAGTTAGACATAACTGGGCGTGTTTGTTATGCTGGCGTGATGCCAGGCCCCTGGGTGAATGGTTAGGCAGGATGCCAAAGGCCCGGTCCTATAGCCACATCAGGAGTGCTATTCTAGCATAAGACATAACCATCAGTATTTTACTGATCCTAAGAAGGCTTCGTGGAAGCACTATTGGGGGAAATTTACAATGGGGAAAATATTAAATTGCTGGACAGTTTAAAGCCTTTACAGATCATCTATAAACTCAATACAAATGAATTCATTAATATTTATCAAAATATGCTCATACACTTTGACTTCTCCTTTCCCATGTGTTCAATTTTCAGCTTCTGGCAATGTTTTTCTTCCCTGCTTTCTCTCCATATAATGTCACAGCAAGTCTCAGCCTTGCCTCATTCTCAGAAGTGGGTTTATTCCATTAATATTACAGGGAAAAACCAGCTTAATTGGGAGTGCCACGTTGTTGCCAATTCATTTGTCAAACCCTGAGCAAAGTCCAATTAAACAGGCCTTGTACTGTATACTCTTACTTCTCAGGGAGCAGTACGAAAGCCACCTTGCATTTACCAGTACAAGAGTCACGCTGCATTTAGTCTAGAAATAATTTCTCTGATTCCTGTACAGCCTCCCTGGAGGAGGGGAGAAGGGAGGGATGGGCTCATTACTAGCTCAATGCAATTAAGCCTTAATCTCATCTGCAGGTAGGTACTATTGCAATACAAGTAAAAATAGTGGCAGACACACTCCTCTTTCCCATAATGACTAAACACTAGAAACTTAATTTCAGTTGGTAATGTTCCGCTTTTTATCAGCACATCAGGAAAACTATGAAACTATTATTTTTAAGTGTTGCAATAAGTGAGAGTTTGAAACTGAATGTATAGGCAAGACTAACCATAAGACAGTCATGGAAAGTAGAATTCATGCTCTGGTTGACTTCTAATGTACCAAGCAGCCACCAGACTCCATATTAACATCCTCAAGGCCATGATTCCACTGCAGTTTTGCCCATCAGTTTCAGCAGGATCAAAATACGGCATGAAAACTAAATGTTTTTCACAGCCATGCCATGTTTATGTCAGAATTCTACCACTTCTTCCTTTCACCCCACTTGAAGATGATGTAGGTCAGAAATTTTATATAGTGCACATATCTGCTAGGACTGAGGTATTCAAACCGTATCAACACACTACAGCAGCCTGCAAACAAATGTATGGACACACTGACCAGGTATGAGTCCTTGGAACTGTCCATTATTGCAATGAGTTGCTTGCTGAGTCCAGTGAACACTGTGGTCTACTGCTTAAAGCATGGGAGAGGGATCCAGGAAGTCCCCGAGTGCTAATCCTGGATCTGCCACTGACTTGCTGTGTGGCCTTGGGAAAGTCACTTAATCTCTGTGCCTCAGCTTCCCCATCTGTAAAATAGGGATAATAATACTTACTTATCTAGCTTCCTCACCAGGCTGCGCTGTGCCATAATTAATATCCATACAGCATTTCAGAACTGTAAAGCACTTACAGAAGTGCTGTCATTCGACTTAGGAAAGTGCACAGTTGACCCATGCGAAGAGATGATGAAACAACAGACTGATAACAATCAAGATTTAGGCTTGAAGTTTTTTTGACATCAAACCAACCTATATGAATACCTTGTAATAGTTTTACCATTCACAGCTTTTACAACTTAACTGGACAAAGATTACATAAAAATAAATATATTGGGCTCACTTTCTCTTGGCCTAATTCAAGAGCAATGCTACAGAAGCCAGTGGGATCATACTTCTGTGAAAATGTGATCAGAGCACAATAAACTTGTCATATATTTATAAACAACCTAACAATTCTCGCTCTAATTATATCTATTAGTATTTTATGGTTTTATACTGTTATCACACAATGGTTTACCTAAAATGTAGGCATAAAACTATTTTCCTAAAACAATAAAACATAAGTAAACACACAGTGAAAGTAATAACGTATCCAGGATAACAGCATGAAAAGGATGAGGCTTTCACATGGAAACCACAAGATATTTAGAGACCAGGACTCAGCAAGTCTACTCAATCCAGGATTTCACCTCTTATGTTTTCCAAATGAATGCTGGCCTTTACCACACAGAAGCATCTGCTGCACGTATTTTACAAGAAAAAAAAACTATTTTAATGAAAGAGTCTTATAAACACAGTTATTACTACTATTGTCTCTTCACTCTAGAAGTTTAAACACAGTGGTGAGTGTAGAAAAGCAGCCAGTAAGAAATCAAAAACAAATGTCTACAGTGTCCTTTCCACTGATGTACTGATAAAGCTCATTACCCAGTATATTCCAAAGCTAGATAAATGATCTGGAAACCTTCCCAAATTGACCCTCTTCAGCTATGATACAGCCCTAACTGCAATTCAGTGTGTTGTAAAGAGGCTGATCCTTAAAGCTGTCGCCTCACAGAACTGTGCACTGCCTTTTCACGCATCACATCCACGTAATTAACAGAGAAAATACACCTTTAGAAAAGTTGAGAAACATCATTTTATGACAGATATTTTTGTGTGGTTTTAGTTATAGCTCTGTCTATGCTTTCATCATGTGGTAGATGACTGAGTAGAAAGAAGAGGAAAGTAACTCCCTTCAAAGCTGGATCCATACAAAAGTGTATGACACACACAGACTCACAGAATGGTTTGGGTCAGAAAGGACCTTAAAGATCACCTAGTTCCAATCCCCTCGGTCATGGGCAGGGACGCCTCCCCCTAGACCAGGTTGCTCAAAGCCCCATCCAGCCTGATCTTGAACACATCCAGGGATGAGGCACCCACAATCTCTTTGGACAACCTGTTCCAGTGTCTTACCTCCCTCACAGTAAAGAACTTCTTCCTTACATCTAATCTAAATCTACCCCCTTTCAGTTTAAAGCCATTACCCCTTGTCTTATCACTACATTGTACAGAGTGCCTCCCCAGCTTTCTTGTAGGCCTCCTTTTAGGTACTAGAAGGTTGCTATAAGGTGTCTCTGGAGCTTTCTCTTCTCCAGACTGAATAACTCCAACTCTCTGAGCCTGTCTTCATAGGAGAGGTGCTCCATCCTCCTGACCGCTTCATGGCCCTCCTCATGGAACAGATCCATGTCCTTCTTACACTGAGGGCACCAGAGCTAAACACAGTATTCCAGATGGGGTCTCGCAAAAGCAGAGTAGAGGGGAAGCAGCACCTCCCTCAACCTACCGGCCACACTTCTTCTGATGCAGTCCAGGATACAGTTGGCTCTCTGAGCTGCAATCTTGCACTGCTGGGTCATGTTTACCTCCTTGGCAACCAACACCCCCAAATCTTTCTCCACAGGGCTGCTCTCAATCCACTCATCACCCAGCCTGTATTTGTGCTTGGGATTGACCCAACCCAGATGCAGGACCTTGAATTTAGCCTTGTTGAACTTCATGAGATTCACACAGGCCCGCCTCTCAAGCCTGTCAAGGTCCCTCTATATGGCATCCCCCCTCTCCAGCATGTCAACCATGATGCACAGCTTGGTGTTGTTGGCAAAGCCAATAAGGGTGCACTCGATCCCACCGCCAATGTCACTGACAAAGATGTTAAATACCTGCCCCAATATTGACCCCTGAGGAATGCCACTCGTCACTGGTCTCCACTCTGACACCAAGCTGCTGACCACAACTCTCTTGAGTGTGAACAGCCAGTCAATTCCTTATCCACTGAGTGATCAGTCCATTAAATCCATGCCTCAAATTTAGAGACAAGGACGTTGTACAGGACAGTATCAAATGCTTCTGAATTTATAAAAACATAAGACACATACACTTGCAGCGCTTCAATACATTTCTGGATGATGAAATTAGGATATACTCCTCCCATTCAGGATGACAAGAAGGTAGATGAAAGTCTGGGTGACAATACACAGATTTAAAGTTTTCTATATATTTATTGTATGTATTTACTAAAAAAAGGAAAACCAATATATAATCTTAAAAGACACTGTTGCATATATCATAAAAGCTACTTAAATATTGCACAAACATTTACTGAAGATCATCAGTGCTGATCACTACAGTAAATTAAATAATGCATAACAATAAATACGTATGAGCAAATAGGAAATTGTTAGGACGACAGGAAATTATTAAATAGTTGCAATGAATATGTCTTGCTGTCCTTCCCTTGGTAGGTACTCTGCTTCACTGGTATGATATTTGGTGTTCATACATTTTGAACATGATTGTTTTTCTTTGAAATACAATGCAAAAATCAGTTATAAAAAGTATTAATATACCAGAAAATTTTTCAGGATTTTTAAACCTTCGGTAAAATCCTTACCGTTTTAAATTACATTCTTAATACATCCACAGCACAAATCGCAACATAACCAAAATGAATTCTTTTTCAGCATATTCCTTTCTTTTAAAATATATAGAAGAGCAGAATTTTGACTTTTTTCCGCACTAAAAATTATGCATATGACACACCTGCTGACTCATCAGGAAAATAAACATAGGATAAATTCCTTCTCCATATAAGCCAGTTATTGATGATTAGACAACCTACAAAATTCTCAAAATGCCATCTGGACCTCAGGAACGCCTGTCAGTATAAAACATTAAATATTGCATTCCTATAAACAACAGAAAGCTGTAACACAACATTATTTTAGTTGGTTTATATTATTAATAACTACATACACTTAAAAGATGGAACTCTAATATTATTCATTTATATCTTTTTACCATCAAGTTAGTGGAATAAAACTCGTGTATTCACCTTTCAAATTGTCTGTAATGAAATTCTAAACATTTAACCAGACGTCACATACAGACCATGACTGTTTTCTCAGTCTGAAGATATTCCAGCATTATCACTTTGTGTTGTGTTTATTTCACAGACCCATTACACGGTATTTGTATTTTTAAGATCATTTTTGTTGAGTTCAACTTGACATTTCATAAAGACTGCATTACTAAAGATATGGAAAAGTGAGTTAGTTGAACTCAGGAGCTGCCAAGAGCATATTGGAAATATCTTGAAAAGACAATTAATGTAAATGATTAAAAAGCTGTTCCACGTAGATGGATGCCTCCCTGTTGTGGGAGGCAAATCACCGGTGACTGCCAAGTTCAGCCTTGTCCTTTAAACTGCCCTTGAGCAGACACAGCCACACAAAACTGATTTAATGCACAATGTGATGCACAATAGATGCTACTATTCTTTTCTCTTTCTGAAGACAAGCACAGGGGAAAAAAAATCCTTCTTGAATATTATTGTATTTAATTGCTTATATTACATATAATCATATTTATCAATCTCTTGAGGTAGAAAATACAGTGATTTATATCCTTCTAATGAAATATAATTGCTTTTCCATTCCACTAGCTACACTATATCATCCTTTTCCCCTCTACCACCCTATCAAGGAAGATTCATCAAAACACACTTATAATACAGTAAGGTCTATTCTGTAAGGTCTGAAGAACTATTTTTAAAAGTGCCCTTTTATAGTACTGGTTTTGTGGCAGTTTTCTGCAGTAATCACTACTAGTTAACATAAAGCATGTATTCCTTTTGGTCAGCCCTACTCCACATAGTTCAGGCTATGCAACAAAGTAGAAAGCCATTAGTTTTCATTCCAGATTTGCATCTTCCCCAGGGCCACATGTCATATGCATAAAAACATCCTTCTTTGTCTCTTTTTCCGCTCTTTTCTCCTTTTATAGCAAACGCCAAGATACTGTTTAGCATGACTCAATGAAGAAATACCATCTCCTGCAATGCTGCTACAAATTGCACCAATCAGCACTGACTCCAAAGAACCCATTTGCTTCTGACGTGAGACTGAGCGCACGTGTAATGTAATAATGCAATTCCTGTAACGTACAAACATAGAAACCATTGCAGACACTAAATCTAAGCATATGCTCTTGTTATAAACATAATGAGATGAAATACAAGCAGAAAATGCACACATGAATAAAACAAAACAGTTTTACAGGCAAGTAAATACTCATTAATACATGTAATTCCTGTGTTTATCTACACTGAAGCATCCTGTGCTGGTTATATACCATTATACACAATACAACAATTATGAACTGATGCATAACTGAATGCACAATCAGTAAAATATTTTCTTAGCATCTGATAAGGAGTATTCCTTCTTAGAAAAGTCATTTTAGGTAGAAACAATACATGCCTTACATTTGCAAGGCAAATAACATTACTTTATCTATTCTTCATACACCTGTCCGACTGAAGGCAAGATTTCTATTTAAGGAATGTAAAAGACAAAATCAAGACAAAATAGTAACGTGTTGCAATAGCTAGATGCCCCACTTGGTCTGCACTTTCCCACCAGAAAAGGACTCTGCTGTGCTAACAGCTGCAGCAACAGAACAGAGGAAGGAACCAAAACCAAGATGTACCCACTCAAAAGGCTTGATAAACCTGATGGAGCACTGGATATAATAATGAAATAACAAATTGTTACATTCGTTCTAGATTCTGGTAGCCATTTTAAGTACCTGCATTTAATTACAGCTGTGCTTGCCATCTTTTGTATGCCTTGGAGTAAAATTATTAGGAATGCCTAAGTCAGATACAAAGCCTTACAAAACCTGAACAAGGCACTTAGGTTATTGAGCTCCTTTGAACATTTTCAATCAGGTTAAGATTCTAATAACTTCTCCCCTTCCCTCCTTCTCATATCACATTTGCTGGATTTGTAAGCTAATCTTTATTCAATTGCTAGTCTCAGCCAAACCTCTAAATAAAGACACTGTTCCTTCACTGTTCAGTTAAGGCACGTAGAGGTTGGGTCTCATCAGTATGACTGAGATTTTATTCCCTTTGCTTCATATTTTTCTTTACTACATTGTCAAATACTTAAAAGTTATGGAGGTGAGATCAACACAGATTTGAAGCTGAGGCATGTTGGGGTTTTTTTCCACTGTTATTTGAATGTTTTACGTCATCCTAGTGCAGTCCCATTAGCTGAAATCCTCTTTTCGTGCTTCATATCAAAGGCTAGGTCAACTACTACAGAGAAGTCCAACAGCATGAAGATGGATGTGAAGACTTTATCCAAAGCCCAAACGACAGTTTCCTTTAGCTTGTCTGGGCTCTCTCTTGGCCCAATGCCAGGTGTGGACAGATCCAGGATAACAGCATAACTTAGGTGTGGTTAGAAGTTAAACCTGCTGAGTGTAGCCCACCACGCAATAGGATATTAGCTGCTGGGCAGGAAATGGAAAAAAAAAAGTAAATTATGTTAATTGCTAGTTACTTAATTAGCAGTAAGATATATTGGGTTTTAAGTTGGATACGCTTGCTATCTCAAAGTATCTGCTTTCAGCCTCAAAAAAAAAAAATGACATGTTTTCAGACTTCTTTACCTAAAAATAGGGTCAGGGAGAAGAATCATAGAAGGCAGTCTTCTTACAGCAGCTACTCATGTGGAAGTAGAAATTGCAAAGAAGAAAAGAGGTCATGACCACCTTATAAGAGCCTAGTTTAACAGCAACTACAGCACAGGAGATAGGACTTCTCTTCCTTTACAGCCACAAAAATGATGTAGTCTGGAGCCTGCATCTTTTACACACAAATGTATGCCAATCCTAGTTCAGAACATCACCTTTATTTTTGACATCGCAAGCCAGCATGATGAATAATAAATTCACTCCCTCTCTCAGGAACACCAGTATAACATCCAGTGTTTCTTTTGTTTCTCAGACCTACCCACAATTTTCAGTTGTATTTGACAAATGGCTCTCTACAAGCACAATCCAAGGATTAATCAAAGCAGCAGGGAGGATGTTCCAGGACAGAGATATTGTAGACTCAGATTAATTCCATAGAACCTTTGATACCTAACTGAAGTTTCCTTAACTAGAGATGACATTACCATCAACTTTTCCAACAGCCATTGCAAAGAGATGGGCACTACCACAGGATAAGCAAGATCTTAGGTAAATTGACTGTACTGAAGATGGGATGAAAATTGTTGAGACTTAAGAGAGTCTGATTAGGACTATCTGGAGAGACAGGATAGTAAACTAGATGGACTGTTGGTTTGATTGAGTTTGACCATTTCTATGTAGTTAAACTCTTTGCTAACCTTCCAAATAAGTTTGCCAACACTAGTAATACAGTTGCTCCACTAACAGTGAAGGTAACCTGACTGAACCAAATCTAACTCAAGTGTTAAAAAATAATATGGCCCATTGTCATTCATCGTCAGGAAAAAATTAACTTGGAATACCAAACAATTTTCTGTTGCATGCCCAAAGTCCTTCTGTTGCTTCAGAGTTGTGTTCTATATGATCTATTATCCTTCAGAAGAAAAAAAGATGATTGTGTTTGGTTTGCTTGTATTCTTCAAAACTGAAACTTGTAATTAACATCACTGAGGACAACTGACAAATCTTGGCCAAAATGTACAAATTCAAATGTAGGTTTTTGTCTGAAGATTTCTCAAATCATCTACATCTTCAGGGTGTAACTTCAGCATAAGATCCAGAAGAGATGTCTCAGTACTTCTCATCTCCAAAGACTTAGGTTAATCTATGTGCTTTTGTTGTCATGAGTGAATTTGTTATCAAAGCAACTGTAATTGATGTCATTGAAAAACACAGATTTGTATCACCCCAAAATGTTCTGCTGCATGCAAATGATCAGTTACCCTAATGGAAATGAAGGGAACTTTTGTACTGTCTATACAGTCACAGCATAGGACAAGAAAAACCCTCCATCTCATAACTAGACAATGACATTCTAATTATCTTTGTTCTCACCCTCTATCTGTCTCAGGTCATCTGAAAGCTATAGTGACCAGGGAAGGCAATGCCAGAGAAAACAGTTAGGAGTCACTCTATTCACAAAGAAGACAAAAAATAATTATATCATCCAAGCCACTGATGGTATGATCTGCTATCTGAAAGCTCAGGTAATCTCATTAATTCACACAGGGGGTAAGAAAAGCAATAAACAGTGCAGAAGTAGTGAGGTGGAAAGAAAAAAAAATTAAAAAAATTACAGATACCAGGTTTGAAGTTACTTGTGCCTCACCTCTGCCCAGGGAATGAAATACTGCAATGTATTTTCCTATCAAAGACACAAAATATATTGGGAAAGTGATCATAACAATGGACTAGATAATGAGGCATTTGTATAGCTTAGAAGTCTAGACAGCACAGGCCCACAAGATATACATTCAGGAATTTGAAATATGCTGCCAAAGAATCAAAGGTAAATGTAAATTATAAACAGAAGTTCAACTGGTCTTTCTACCTCTCGGAGATCTAAGAATTAGATTTGTACAAATTGTTTGCCTGCCGTAATCTGGAAGCTTTAAACACCATCACTTCCATGACCTTGCTGTTCTAAACTAGTTTGGATATTTGAAAATAAAAACAAGCTAAAAGTTAGAAACGACTGATATGACATTAACAGTGTGCTTTATACTGATATTACAGAACATAATGGAAAGGAAAAGGGACAAGTGTCACTAAAGAGTAGAAAGTAAAAGTAGAAATGGCATTGCCAATTTATACGTTTTGTCAGTGCTTCTATTTCTTACTGTAAGAAAAGAGTGTTAGTATTTTTACTGTCAATTTTCTCATGATGCCACTGAATTGGTAAACTTGTGTGCAGCCGTAGAGAAGAGCAAGGAAGGATCCAACTATCCCCATCAGAGCTTTGAACAATATTAGCTAACCTTTAACATTTGTCTACTTTAGACATTTGAGAGTCTTGGTGGCAGTAGCTATGGCATTTTAAATAGAAAGGCTGCCAAGACTGCATTCCTGTTTTGGTAGGGATACTTCTCCAAAGAATTTATTTTATTTTTTTTAAACCCTACTCACAGGCATAGTGTTTGCCTGTTTATTTGTGTTTTTACTAGATAACTAGTATCACATTAAATTTCACCTTTCAATCTCCATCCCCTTGACCTAAGTGTCCCCAACATTCGACATTTTGAGAAAACAGCAGAAATTACTAGATATCAAGTTTGGCACAACACAAGTACTGAAATTTTTGAATTACATATCATTACTTGTATCTCACTAAACTCCTCTGAAGTGAAAACAATTACAAGCACAATGATAAAAATAATATCCAGTAGATTCTCTTCATACTCTCCTTGCCAAGATAACACCATCTCCTTTTATTATTTTTTTTTTTTTTTGTGAACACAAAATAGAAAATTCTTATCACTTAAACATTATGCCACAAACTACCAGGATCGGTCTTTCAGTTATTACAAGTTTGTACTAGGCTTAGTACAACAGCCTCCTCATCTTCTGGCGTGACTTCAATGTAGGTTATAAACAAATAATAATAATCTGCTGATATGCACTTAGTCTTTTAAACATTCTTTCTTATATCTGCAACTTCTGCCTAGCGTTTCTTTAACTAGCATTGTTATTAAATATGTATGTGTATGCATGTGTGGAGAAAGAAAAATAGTGTCTGTGGGCTCCCTTTGACATATACACTGCAAATATATGCACGACATGATGGCCAGTAATTCAAATCAATTACTTCGTAACTATGGCAATAGTCATATAATTTAAAGGACACCTTATAGCTTGTATGTATACAAACAATAGCCTTGGGTTAAGAACAATAACACGCACACAACTAACACACATCTGCCCCCTCATTAACAACTTGATAGGCTACAGAAAGAGTTTAGAGGAGGAGCTTCAAGAAAGACTGAATACAGTAAGAGAAAGTGCACTAATGACTGTAAGATGAATAGCAGCTGAGAAATCAAAACTGATATTGCCAATAGAGCAAACACAAAAGTCAACTTTGCGGTAAAATCTCTCTCTTGAAGGGAAAAGATAAGGCAAGTTGTAAAGCTTTTAAAAGAAAGACTAGAAGCTTGTATTTGAGAAGATGAGTAAACAGACTTTAAAAAGCAAGTGATGTAGGCAGAGTGATAAGCAAAGATTATATTAACACCAGTAATCAAGTGAAGCAAAGCTGGAAGCATTAACAACAGACAGGCAGATGAGATCATAACAGTTACAGTGTTGAGATGAACAACCTTCAATCTGATTTACAACTACATGGCCAAACAGGAACTGTCAGACCTCAGAGATGCATAGAGCAGGAGCAGCACATCAGGAAAGGAATGAAAAGAAAATCCAAGAAATGTTTCTGACACTATGATATTCAGGTGAGCACTGAAGACCACAAATATTTTCTGAGACCAATAAAGTTTAAGCAGAATGGGGGAAGACCACTAAAAAATAAAGTAGTGATGCCTCATAAAGATTATGCTTATGGATACTTTATCTCAAGTAAGGTGTGGAGGAGGATGCAAAGGCTGAGGTTGGATTCCTCAGAGATCTAAACACACACCTACAGACAGAAAGAAGAGGAGGGGGAGAGGAAAACCCACCCAGGAAGAAACTGAGTCTGAAAAGAGAGAGAATCAACACAGACAAAAAGACAAATGTCTAAGAACAGGAAAATTTAGTGAAGACTATAACATAGCATCACGGAAAGATGACAGATGGAGTGGAGGAGAATAAAGGACTAGCCTGGAATTCCTCCAGGATGAAGTCAAATGGAACATTAGTGAAATAAATTTTAGTACAAAAGACAAAAACCAGAAGTGAGCAGTTCTAGAAAGGCATTAGAAGAAAAGAAATTAAGACAATTGTACAAAGTGTACTAGAGGGGTGGGAAGATGAAGAAAGTCTAGGGCTAGGACATGAATCTAGTGAACAGAAACTTCTGAAGTTGCGGGTTGTTTTGTGTTGTTGGGGTTTTTTTACTATGCAGAGACTCAGACATGTTTCTTGTGTATGGGAGGGAATTCAAGGACAAAAACAGAAATTAAAAAACCACAGAAAGTCTGAAGGTGTATAAGGACAGGGACAGGTTCGTTGACCGGGTTCAAAGACTACGAAATAAAATCTTAATGTCTTTTTCAGTAAATGAGGAGGAAGCTTAAATTTTTCCCTTAGTTGGTTAGTTAAATAAGTTCACATGGAGAGGGGGAGAATACATAAACTGAGTGGAAGGCTATATGATTAATAAAAAATATAGAACAGGAAAACAGCAAGCAAAGATACTCATAACAGATGACAAAATTCCAAGAGATTAAGAAATACAGAAATTCAGCAGAATCAAAAGGTTTTCAGCAGAGACAGCGAGCAGTGTCTCTGCAGCATGACAGATGGCATTAGGAACTAAGAAAGTGGATACTGGGAGTCAGCCAGGACCATGAATTGTCAGAAGGGTTTGGAAGTGTAAGAGAAGAACAGAAAAAAAAACCAGAGCCTAAATGGAACTGATAAGCCAACAGAGGAAAGTACACAGGAATGAAGCAAATAAGAACAGAAGACAACAAGGTTGACAAAATAAAAGTTTTACAAAGTTCCATTCAGGGACAGAGAGAATTAAAATGTTGAAAAAGTTCAAACAGTTATCACAGAAAAGGAACTCCGAGAACACAGTGCATAAAGAAGTCCTACTGCAGTGTGTAGCTGATTTGGCACACGGTATACAAATACAATTCAAATGAGAAAGAGCATCAGGGCAGCTACAGAGTTGAATGGCTGTCCATATGGAAACTGAAAGGTGAGAAATTATGAATGGAAGAAAGTTGCAAGTCAAAGTCCAATAGAGAGATGGGAATAGGTAGAGTTACGTGCATGCAGACCATAAAAACAGAAAGACAGGCAGGGGAATAAAAAAAAACCCCACGATAAAAAGCTAAGAGCAGGCAGAGCTTAAGAAAAACAGTACACACATACTAACTACTTTGACCCAAATTCAGAATGGATATTGTTGGAGGTAACACTCTCCACAGAAAGACACATAGGGCAGTTTTAACAGAAAAGGGAACAAAGTTCTGTGGGCTGGAGGGAACAGCAGGAGGTAAAAAGACAACCTCTAGGTTCTATGAGACCAGTAGCACTCCAGAAACATCAAGAAACTAAAAGGAAGACTAGATCATGGCGGAGATTAAGAGGTTTGTACCTGAAGGAAAAAAAGAAGTGACAGGAATGGCAGAGAGGAGGCTGAACAGGAGGCAGATGCAATTTGAGGTAAGAAGTAGTGTGATCTGGACATAAATTGATATGAGAGCATGAAAAGCATGAGAAAGCAGAGAGATAAACAAGCACAAATAAAGTATTCAAATATAACAGGAGAAAGGAAACCGTATCATCTTTATTGTTATTTTTTCATGTATCCAGAAACTTCTGTTATCTAAAGCTGTTACATATACTCTCTCTGACATGCATGAGCTGTTCTAACAAATTACATGGTGATTTAAAATGCTCATTGATAAGGATTAGTTGCTATGACATAGTTATACTAGGAAATTATTTAATCCACTGAAGCTTATGTCAAGTCCATATGAGCAGTATTGGTCAAGGCATTCTATACTTGTACACTCTGTAACTATATTAGAAGTTCATGCCAACATTCACTAATAAATCTTTTGTAATGTAGAACTAGACTAATCTGAGCCCTGTTGTCCCAGGAATTTTAATCATATTTATGTATCGTTTGCCAGACTGGCATACTGATTGCTTAATTTTTCTCAAGATATAGTACACAAGAGAGTAAATAACATCAGTTTTGAAGTGTTCTTTTGCATCCTTGGACATACAGATGTCTGGGTTCTTGAGGAGGGAGTGTTTTGGTTTTTTTAAGGAGCCTGGTTTTTTGTTATTTTAAGCCTAGTTATTATTTTCCAAGCTAATATGTCTGATATTTAACTTTATCAACCACTGTTTTCATGTAGAAGATTTCTGAAGGCAAAGGACTGTAAACAGATGAGGCCGGCAAATGTATTTTCAACCATACCTATCCCAGGAAGTTGCACAGTGCTTTTGGTCCCCAAATAAGGGTGCAATCAGATCTGCTACATATGGGAATCACAGATTCCCATATTCCCCCGGGGGGGGGTAGGTCATTACGAGTGGTGAAGGCCTTTGTGATATCACAGCTCCACGAGAACATGGGTGATCACTGCTGTTGCAC
>WTSP01013319.1:12293-24045 GCA_025331215.1 Actenoides lindsayi | reverse complement strand
CCAGGCTGGGAGAGCTGGGGGGGTTCAGCCTGCAGAGGAGAAGGCTCTGGGGAGACCTTCTGGGGGCCTTTCAGTGCATAGAGGGGCCTGTCAGAAAGCTGGGGAGGGTCCCTTGAGCAGAGAGTGTAGTGATAGGATGAGGGGTAACAGTTTTAAACTGAAAGAAGGGAGGGTTTGTTTTTTTTATTAGCTATTGGGAAGAAGCTCTTTGCTATGAGGATGATGAGACCCTGGCCCAGGTTGCCCAGAGAGGTGACTGATGGAACCATCCCAGGTGAGGTTGGCCAGGGCTTTGAGCACCCTGCTCTAGTTGCAGATGGCCCTGCTCCCTGCAGAGGGGTTGGACGAGATGACCTTGAATGGTCCATGATTCTTATTTAGTATTTCTCCCTCATGCTGCTCGTAGTTCCAACAGAAGGGCTGGCCCTGTAGATTCAACACAAGGGATTTTTCACAAATGAGGAAGTTTGCATTATCTGCTTTTTATACCCCTATCTTAAAATGTTGGCTTACACCCTGTGCAGAGCTGACTTTCCTCATGGTCCTGGGTATGTGGTTGCACAAGAACAGCCCGGGGAAGCAGCGAGGGGGGGCTGTGCACAGATGATAGCTCCTGGATTTTCTCGTGTCTATGAAACTTGTATCCTGTAATGCTGGCAGACATTACAGGCACCTTGATGTGTTTCAGAATAGTTTGCTTACTGTTGGGAGGGGCACTGTGGTTGCTCAATGATGGCATATTGTGAATGTTGGCAGGAGAGTTGCAACTTGGGGTGGATAACTGGAGTTCATGAGCAGAGAGGGTGGCGAACTCCTGTTCATGAAAGATCAGGGCCTTCAGTTTGCTCATTGGACTAGAAAACCTGATTATTTTATTTTAGCTGTGTGAATGGCTTGTGTGTTCTCCCCTGGCACCCTGATGTGAATGGGGCAGAAGTGGATGAGGTCTGAGGTTTGGTAGGCAGGAGACTTACTCTGAGTAGTGGCATTTAAAGGGCACAAAGTGACTGGGCTTTGCCAAAAGAGATGCCAGCGGGTGCTTGTTCCAACCATGGTGGCTTTCCTGGGGGTGGTTGTGTTTGTGCCTGGTGGGCTTTCTTGCACATTAGGCTGTAGTAGTGATTGGCAAAGCTTTGCCAAGACCTCTTCACAGAATTTCCTGGATTGGAAAAGACCTTTGAGATCATCTAGTCCAATCATTAACCTGACACTGAGAAGACCTTGACTAAACCGTATCCCTCCGCACTGTGTCTATATGAATCTTAAATACCTCCAGGGATAGGGACTCAACCATTTCCCTGGGCAAGCCTTTCCAGTGCCTGATAACCCATCTGGTAAAGAAATTCTTCCTCGTATCCCATCTAAACTTCCCTTGGCACAACCTAAGGCCATTTCCTGTTGTTCTATCATTTGTTACTCGGGAGGAAAGACCGACCCCCACCTTTCTTCAGCTTTCTTTCAGGTAGTTGTAGAGAGTGAGAAGGTCTCCCCTGAGCCTCCTTTTCGCCAAGCTAAACAACCCCAACCCTCAGCCACTCCTCACCAGACTTGTGCTCCAGGGCCTCCCCCAGCTTTGCTGCCCTTCTCTGGACACGCTCTAGTGCCTCGGTGTCCTTCTGTAGTGAGGGGCCCAGAGCTGAACACAGCACCCGAGATGCGGCCTCACCAGTGCCGAGTACAGGGGGAGAATCACTTCCCTGGTCCTACTGGCCATACCATTCCTGATCCAGGCCAGGATGCCATTGGCCTTCTTGGCCACCTGGGCACACTGCTGGCTCACGTTCAGCCGGCTGTCAATCAACCCCCCCAAGGTCTCTGCTAAGCAGCTCTCCAGCCACTCATCCCCAGGGCTGTTGTAGCCAAAGTGCAGAACGCGGCATTTGGCCTTATTGAAATCCATGCCGTTGTCCTTGGCCCATCCATCTAGTTTGTCTGCATCCCTCCTGCCTCCCACCAGTGCAGGGAGGTTGGCTTTTCCTCCTGTGCCCAGCTCCGCACTGGAGCTGCTGCACCCAGCTGGAGCAGGGTTTCAGTTCCCTGTTTGTGTTTCTGCCTATCGCTTGTTGTAAATGTTGAAATGCGGCGCGGTCAGAAATCATGAGCCCTGGCAGTTCACTGTAAATTCAAAGCCCATCCTTTTTTTGCAGATGTCACCTCCCTTCTTTAGGGGAATCCCTCAAGGAAATTGCTGGCCTTCCTGTTTACTTTTTCCACACCCAGGTACCTGACAATGAAGCACATTTTGCACTCCTGTTGCCGCTGACCATCTTCTAAGAGGTGTTCCTTGTATAGACCGACATGATAGTCCTGCAGGTGACATCTGGCCATCACCCGTAGAGGTTTCTGAGGCATGGCATTGAAATGTCCACCAAAGATCTGCTTCAAACTTTTAATTTCCTATCATGGCCTTGGTGGATATTGTTTGAGCCTCCGTTGAAATCGGCTCGCTTGGCTTCCAGTGTTTCTAGAGGCTGTTGAGACCTTGGCAGCGTGCTCCACCCAGAGATGCAGGATTTCCCAAAACAGGGCGTTTCCCAGGGCCAGGCAGTTTGTTGGCTAGTTGACTTGCAGAAGCTTTGCCCAGGGTACGTTTCGTGGCCCAACTGCAGATTGTTTAAACAAGGCATCCGCTGTTGTTGCGCTGGAAATAAGCTCTTCTGGTGGACTGGTAAAAATAGTCTGTGCTCCTCTGAAAATATTACTTTGGGTAAACATCTAAAATGCTTCCTCTCGTGTTCTCCCCCAGCATTCTGTGGATTTGGCTCGTGGGGTTTGAAGTTCTGGCCGAGGTCAGGCAACCTCGGTGACATGCTGCGTGAGTCTTGCGCATGAGCTCTGTTGCAACACCGTGTAATCGTTTGGGTTAAAAAAAAAAAAGCCTCAACTTTTAAAAAAATACTAAACTCTCCTCTAAAGAACATAGATAAAATTGATCCCTTTTCATCATTGGCTGTTCTGCTGGTTTGTAAAGTGTTTAAGAAAGTAAGACTATAATTAATCCTCTTGACTCGGTGGTTACTCGCTATCAAGTGAGTAGGAAAAATGGGAAGCCACAGAGGAGCAGAATTGGTCTTGGTCTGTATTACTTGTAAACAGCCTTATTTTGTCAAATGTGGCAAAATAATAATAGATTTCACTTGAAGAGGGGCTTGCTGGCTGCCGTTGGTCCTGTCTTCTCCAAAACTGTTACCCTTGAGTGTCTTGGGGCTCAGTTGTGAGCACAGTCCCATCGTGTTGGCTTCACTCGCTTACGTCAGCAGCCGTGCAAGCTGGGAGGTGGCAGTTCCTTTAGAGGTGTCTGAGCATCCCACACTCTAGAGGAAAGGGCTTGGAGTAGATCTGAGGGTGTAGCCTGGCAGGTGAGTGGGGAAAATTGTGGGGAATTCTGGAGGGTCGATAAATAAATGAGTGTTTTTTGGAGCCGTGTCCACCCCTGTGCTGTAGCCATTGCTCAGGGTATGGGGAACAGTGGTTGGGCTGCACAAGATAAATATTATTTCTTTAGATGCCTCTGGAACTTGTTTAGACTCTGAAAGGCTGCAAATAGAAAGAATAGCTGAGACTGTACTTCCTGAGAAGGAAGAAAGATCGATGGGTTTTCCCCTATGGGACACGAGCTGCCGTGCAGGGTGTCGGGTGTTTTCTTTGTAGGCTGCGTTTCTGCATGGCTGTTTTTAATGGTGATTAGAAGACTGATTCCCTGATCACAGATCCACTGGTGCCTGAGTGTCCCGTTCGAAACAGGCTCCGTTTTGGCTGTTTTATAAAATACAGGCACAGTAATGCCCACGTTTGGGTCAGTCGGGCTGGAGAGGGTGGGCGTTGGGGCTGGGCATGGTGCAGAGAGCTCCTCAGAGTGCAGGGCTCCAGCTTTGGCACAGCACTGCTTGTCAGCCTGGTTTGGGCTTCTTTACAGCAGTAGGAACCCGTTCATCCTAGGTCCGTGATCAACTTCGGGTTGAGATCCTTTGGCTCAAAGATGGATTTAACAGTGGGGCTTTGTTAGGCCCTACCTACGAGTGTGGGGGGCACTGGAGAGGAAAGTCATTGGGTGGTTTTGATGCAGGTCTCGGAGTTAACTGTGTGGTTTTAGGTGGTGATGCTGGTAAATTGATGAGATTTTTCTTTTCCCTGGGATTTCTGTTTCCAGGCTTACTCAACAGTGTTCTCTCAGTGCTGCCAAATATTTCTGGACGTACTGGGAAAGCCTTTTCACCAGTCCCTCCCAGGCTGCGCTCCATCGTCATGCAGCTGCTACTGTATTGATCCTTGTCATGATGCAACAGGATTTGAGCACAGCTGCCGGGACTGCAGAGGCTGAGCTTCCTGGTAAACCCTGTGCTCAAAAAAACCCTCCCAGCCTTCCCAGGCCCCCTTTGGGTATTTGCTGCCACGCGTTTCTGTGGTGGGAGAGAGGTGACGTTAATCACGGGCAGTCGCTCCCGTTATGAAACCTTCTCGTGAAGGTTTTTTGCAAGCCTGTTTCAGCCCCCCTGGCTCCCTGCTGGAATCAGCAGTGCTGACCCTGCTGGAAGCCCTTCTGCTTTGGGCAGCCTCTCTAGGAGCTTTTCCATGTTGAACAACCCATGCAAATACAAGCATTTTCTTTTCTGATGAAACGGTGTCTTTTTCTGATTATCCTGCACAGTTGGTCCCGCCAAACTTCACCTCTCAAAGTAATCTGCTTTCTCACGGACGGACTTTAAAGGGCTTCTCTCTACTCGAGTTCCTGTGTCAGGTGGGATAAGCAAGACTCGGGCTGGGAGGAGAAATCACCCGGGTCAGCGTTGTTTCGGCGGCTGTTGATTCCAAACTCCCCAGGCCGTCTCCAGGCAGATCTTTCTTCGGGCTGCAGGTTTCCTGGGTCTCCTGAGAAGAGCCGAGGCCAAATGGCAGCGGGTCTGGGAGCAGCTGGCGGCTGAGCACGCAGCCCGCGCGTGCCCGCGCAGGCGTCGGGGTGCCCGGGGCTCTGGCTCTCCGCGCGACGGGCACGTGAGCCCGCTCCCCAGATGGCAGGAGCTCAGCCCGGCCGAGCTCGGCCTGGCATTTTGGCCGCTCTAAATCTGGATGCGGGGTGGATCGGGAAGCGGGGAGCCCGTCTGGCTGCCCCCGCTGACCTTGCACCTGAGGAGGTGTCACCGTGCTCCTTCCTTCGCCTTGTACCGTGCCCTGGGGACAGGCTGCTGCTGGAGCAGGAGCTGGAGAACGTGCTTTTTTTCATCCCGTGCCTCTCATGCCCCAGCTTGGTCCCATGCTTAGGGGAAACTTTGGGCACCAGAGATATTTTTCAGGTGGACGTTCCCACACTCCCCATCCCTGCTCGGCTGGAGGCTTTCCGCGGTTCCCTGTTGTGCAAACTCTTCCCGGTGATGTTGCGTCATCTGGGAAAGGGGCCTTTCCCTCTTCCAGCACCGTTTTCAATCTGGGAATCTGTGTTTTCTTAAGGGTGCTTTCCAGTACCTAAAACGTGGAGCCTTTTTCCTGCAGTAAGCAAACTGGTCTGTGAGCTGCCATCGCCTCTCTGCCGGCTGGAGAATGAAACCTGGTGCCTTTCAGGTGGTTTGCTTGGCTCTGAAAACTTACTTCCAGCCCAGCTCGGCTTGGTAACTTTGGGTTAGTGCTTTTATTTAAGGGTGGTGTGGTTACAGAAGCCAAGAGGAGGAACTTAAGTGATCTTTGTCCCCTTTGGTCCTCAGTAGGAGCATTTGCAGGGGTCAGATAGGCTTTGGCTTTGTGCCCTTGTTTGCTTCAGTCTGTGATTTCTCTGTTTCTGACTGTCTGGATCTGCAGATGGTCTGGCAGATACTGAAATCTTGCTCACCTTCACTTCATCATTTTCTCCTGTAGACCAGCTTCTCTTAGCAATATTAGAACCCTCGCAAACCACAGTCATCTTGAAAACCATAATTCCCAGTGATGCAACTGTGCTTCCTGCTGCTCTGGGCCAGCACTCTGGTGGTGTTGCACAGGGAAGCTGCGTTCATCTCTTACTCAAACAAGTTATGCAAATAATTTTTCTTTAGAAACTTGGTGAAAGAGAGAAACCAAACAGCATCGCCGTTTCGTTTTTGGGTCAGCTTTGCTTGGTTCCTTTGGATGCTCTGGGAAGTGTACATCCCCTTGGCAGCTGAGAGCTGGAGCAGGTTAAGAACTTACCTGCCTCTCCCCGCTGCTTGTTATCCTACAGCTGAGATGGGCTCAGCTTGCTTGGGTGGGCAGCATAAGGCTTGCTTGGGTATGTGAGGAGTGGTTGAGGCAGCCCAGTGCTTTGAGAAGTCCTGTAGTGATCCTTGATACTCAGCAGAGCACAGGAACTTCTTAACCCACTTTGGTGCAGGTATCCAGGAGTGTGTCTGGCCACGGCTTCCCTCTTGCACTCTGCTGCTCCACATCCATAACTGCTCCACACGGGCGGTGCTGGAGTTCATGGGGCTCTCAAGAATCACAGGATGATTTGCCTTGGAAGGGACCTTAAAGATCATCCAGTTCCAACCCCCCTGCCATGGGCAGGGACACCTCCCTGTAGACCAGATTGCTCAAGGCCACATCCAGCCTGGCCTTGGACACTTTCAAATTGAAGCTGCCATCCCCCAGAGAGATCACAAGTATTTTTTATTAAATATTACTTAAAATATGCTATTTCTGCAATATCAGATTTCACTTGGAACAGTGGCACCGTTGGACTCGCTATACTAAAATGTTTTTAAAATGCTTCTCAGCTCCTACAAACCCCCTTCCCTACTACACAGTGTATGTAGCACACTACATCCCTTGCTAGCCTGTGTGGTCACTCCAACCACGATGTAACCTTGGTTTAGCTACATGGGCACCAGGTGGAAGAGGTCTGTGGCTCTACATCTCCATGGCCAAGCTCCCAGCTGAGCAGTCAGTACAGGAGCCTTCCCTAAGTGTGGTGGTGACAAGAGTTCAGGTTTCTCACCTGACGTTTTCTTCCTCCCCTGGGCAGGGTGACTCCTCCATGTGATGGTTTCTCATGGGCATGATGGTAGGGCCACCAAAGGCATGAGCCATGGGGCTTGTGTGCACCACAGTGGCTGTTCAGCACTGGACAGCCCATTATTTTCACTGCTGGCAGAAGAGAGCAGGATGATAAGTGCTCTACAGAGCCTGAGCTTCCTTTAATATATCAATGGGGGCCTATTTTGTGTGGAGCTGGGCACTGCCATCCTGCACACCACCACTGGGGGTGGTCCCGATGCCTTTGTGCTCTCTGGCCTGGGCAATGAATGGCTGAAAAGCAGATGGGAAGCCATTGTCTTGGCATGGAACCTGGATTTTTCCAGAAAGCACCTATTCCTAGGAGAAGCCTGCCTTGGAAGGTCCCCAGTTGTGCATCTGTGCATTTAATTTAGAAGAAGTTGCATTTCCTTAGTCGATGGGTGGTTCAGCTGAGACCATATGGCCAAAAAGTGCACGCAACGTGCAGTAGGTAAACCACGGGCTCCTCAAGTGCTGCAAAACCCAAACCCGTTCCCACTGTGACCCAGAAGATGCTGTCAGATTTTGGATTGCTAGCTGCTCAAAGCAGGACCCGGTTTGAGGAAGATAATGTCAGGTGCAAGCTGTGGTTTGCTGTGGATTTCATCTAATGATGTGTCTGGGAAGTCTGGGGAGCTGAAAATTGGGTTGGTTTTTTTCCTTTCAGAAGGCAGCTTGCTGTCGGATGAAAGATCACACGGTAGCAATCGCACTGCTGCCGCTGCCAACTATTTTCATCGCCACTGAAACCCCAGTGTATTTGGGGGATGCTGGATTCTGTGGGGCTTGGGCTGCACGCTGTAGGTGCAGAGCTGAGCACTGCGGTAACCTTTTCAGAACACTGTGTGTGTGTGGGGGGGGTTATTTTATTTCTTATTCCTCTTTCAATTTAATTTGGACAAGCGCGGCTGCGTGAGAGGCTCGGGGCCACCAGCTCTTGCTTATGTCCAGAGGGTGCCGAAGGGAAGATGCTGCTCCCAGAACTTTGCTGCTGGGAGATGAGAGGCTCACTTTCGGTAGCATGCGAGTGGCCGTTCCTTTAAATGGCCCCTCTGAAATACAGGGTTCTCTGGGCTTTTTGTGCCAGAGCAGAGGACAGAGCAATCTCTTGAGTGCTGCTGTAGCCCACTGAGTGTAGCTGTGGGCACTCCAGACTGTTTTCAGGGAGACTTAAAGCAATCGCCTGCTCTTGAGAGACTGCTCGGAGGCCTTTGGGGATGCGGTGAAAGGAGGTGGCTTGTCTTCTAGAAGCGTGGACACGGCTCATTTCCCATTAAGCACAAGGTCATCTTAAAATCTGCAGCCTGAGGTTTCTGCTGCTGGGAGCAGAGCTCTTCTGCAGTAGCACAAATGTATGGAAAGGGCTTTGAAAGCCCTCTGAAAATCCTTGTAGGGGTTTTAACTTCTCTCTGACCTTACTCTGTGTTTCTCCTGCAGTGCTTTGAGGACAAGCCCGGGAGCGTTCCCTGGCCTGAGTTTCCCTCCCAAAGCCTGACGAGGAGGAGGACCTTGTATATTTGAGATGCACTTCTCACTTGTAGGGAGAGCAGGGGAGTCTGAGTGGTGCCTCGCACCCGTGTCCCTCACAGGTACCGTGTGTGGGTATCAGCCCCATAGCTCTGCCCAGTGAGGGTATGTGGGGCTGCTCACCCCAAGCCACAGTTCAGTATGGCCTGGCTGCCATCACCTCTTGGCTACCGGGCAAATGTAGGGTGCTCAGCAGAGTTTTCTACATGGGCTCTGTCTCCATCCCACCGCCAGCCCATCTCACAGCAGCAGCGATCACCCCAGACCCCGGTGCAGAGGTCTCCATGTGAGGGGTTAGTGGGTGGGGATGCTGCAGCTTGAGTTTGACAGCATTCTACTTGTCTTTAAGAGAGTCTGTAGCAAGGCTCGTTGTTGAGGGGCCAGGCTGCACACACCGTAATACCCAAGGAGGTTTACACAACCCTAGTCTTGATATTCCCCCATTACAGGTGTAGATGCACCAAGGAAAAACCTCTGCCCAGCAAGGGGAGGTCCTCAGCGTGTGGCCACGTGCAACAGGAGCAGATGCTCTTCCTTCCAGCCAGCTCAGTTACAGCTGCTCAGTCCAGCACTGAAGTCAGCTGTTGGGAACTCTCATTTCCTGGTTTGTCTTCAGTAGCTGAGAACCTGTCTAATGATGTCACATGTGTAGCTCAAAGTGTTGCTCTTGCTTCTGATGGGGAAAGGTGAGGACACTGCTCAGATGCCAGGGCTGAGCCACCTGCCCTGGCTCTTATTTCCAGGCTTTTCCTTTGTATTCTTGTTTCTCTCCTCTTTGCACTTTAAAGGAACCAAAATTGCCTAAAGGATCAAGCAGGGAATCCCCTTTCATGAGCCAGTGGTGGGAAGATCCAGTGCCCTGTGCAGGTGTTGGTGGACCCGATCCCTGCAGGGCACCGTGGAACTCGGTGTCAAGAGGGATCAGTCAAGGTTGTAAGCAGCAGATCCATAAGGAGCTTTGGATGGGATGATCCAAGTCTAACACCCGTGCTGAAAAGCCCTGTCCTACATGGGGCAGGAGCTGCAGAGTGTGTATCCGTGGGGCTCTCCCAGCTCTTACGTGGTTTCCACCAGGACTGGGTCCGCTTTGAACGGGTGGTCACTGCTGTGCTGACACAGAATTACCTGAGAAACGAGGGTGGTTCTGTATCACAGAATGTTAGGGGTTGGAAGGGACCTCTGGAGAGCATCGAGTCCAACCATTTCTGCATCACAGGAGACCTTCTGTTTGTGTTGCTGGGGGCAAGGGGATCAAGAGTTAGTTTTGGCTGCACTTCAGTGCATGGTTTTTATGTGCTCTGGATTGTTTGAGGTGCTCAAGAAGGGAGGTTTCTCTTCCCCAGTTAGACAGAGCCTGACTGCAGTCCTAAGGGAGGACATGACTTGGAGGTGCCTTCCTCCCAGTGCTGCTGTTGGGTTTCCTTTGGCTGTACATTCTCCAGGGGACACTTTTCCAGGGGGCCTGTCAGCTGAGAGCAATACCCCTGTTCTTTCGTGGATCACTAATGTTTCTGTGCTGGCTGCCTTGAGGAGAGACCTGGGAAAGCATCTTTTTCCTTCCTGGATGTGGGAGACTGCTGCTCTGCCAAGTGTGATGGCACTCTAAATTCATCATTAATCTCCCAGTCCGTTGGGAGTGCCACCTCATTTGCATGGCTGAGGTGTTGCATCACATTAAAATTCACTGCTTTTTGCTTTGGTAGCAGACCATTTCCCTTGAGCTGTGATGTTCCTGTTCCGTCTCTGGGTGCAGCTCTGGGCTCTTCTTCCCTATGGTGTGCCTAGTGGCAACGTCCTGCAGAACTGGCACCTGGGTTGCAGGAACCCAGAGCTGGCTCGTGGAGGACCACAGAGAGAAGAACGTAGAGCTGGCACAGCACTGAACAAATATACACGGGTATATTTATGTATGACCTTGGAAAATAAGACAGCCCTTGGCATCCCATCCCAGTCCATCAGAGGGTAGGTATTTAAGGGCTGGGTGTTGCTGCACAAGAACACTGGCCAATGTTTCACGCAGACATCTGCAGGCCTAAGTGGATGTGAGCAAGGGTGCCAGCCCATAAATCTGGGCTCGCTCTTGAGCCTGTGCACTCTTTGCTTTGGTTCCCTTCTTGCCTCTCTGGAAGCACCACCTATTTCCACTGCATGCATTCAATGGCCTTCAGGTGTAGCCAGCTACACAGGGATGGGGACTTTGGACTGAATTTTTCTACTGTTGGGGAACTTCAGTCCAGGATTGGGTTTCTGAAGTTTGGTTACTGTGTGCTCGGAAGGGCAGGTGAGGACAGAGGTGTTGGCCAAAGCAGTACCTCTGAATTTTCACTGTCACCCTTACCTTGTAACGCTCGTGCGGTAACAGATATTATCTTGCTTTTCCAGGGAAGGGAACGAACCTGGGGATTCTGTGAAAATCACCTACAGCGAGTTGCTGCACAAAGTCTGTCAGTTTGCCAACGTCCTTCGCAGCCAAGGTATGTGAAGCAAGAGGAGCACTGGATGCTGGGAAGGCGTTAGAGCAGGGTTTCAGAGATAGGGTCCAGTTTTTTTGCCTGTGGTTGCCAGCCTGTTGAGTAATTCTGTGCAAAATGCTTCACTTCTGCCTCTGCTTCCACAGTTGTAAAGCAGATTTCCTCTGTAAGACGTTTCTGGAGATGCATCTCTGGCTCTGTCTGAAAACTAATGAATGCTGGTCATGTCAGTACAAGGGAGAGATCCGTGCTCAAGACTTCCTGCTCTGAGGTTTTCCAGCGAGCACTTGGCACTGGTTACTTTTCTGCCTCCTTCAGGGGCCTTACCCAATAACATAACATTGCAGTCATCTTACAAGAGCCGTAGGGCTTGAAAGGTGAAACCTGAGGCTGGTCCTGCCCTAACTCCAGCTGAAGCTTCATTGTGTGCATATAAATGTTGATTTAAAATCAGTTTATTTCTCTATCCTGTTCTTTTGACAAGTGCTGTGTTCATTTTGACAAACTCCGTGTTCATTTTCCCTCCACAGGCGTGAAAAAAGGAGACAGAGTTTCCATCTACCTGCCGATGATCCTGGAGCTGGTTGTAGCCATGCTGGCCTGTGCCAGGATTGGGGCTCTGCATTCCATTGTGGTAGGATAGAATCACAGAATCATAGAATTGTCAGGGTTGGAAGAGACCTTAAAGATCATCTCATTCCAACCCCCCTGCCATGGGCAGGGACACCTCCCACTAGAGCAGGTTGCTCAGAGCC
>WTSP01013319.1:0-12193 GCA_025331215.1 Actenoides lindsayi | reverse complement strand
CAGCTTTCTTGTAGCCCCCTTCAGATACTGGAAGGCCACAATAAGGTCTCCCTGGAGCCTTCTCTTCTCCAGACTGAACAACCCCAGCTTTCTTAGTCTGTCCTCATAGGAGAGGTGCTCCAGCCCTCTGATCACCCTCTGATCAAGCCCTTTGCCTTACTCTTGGTGCTGAGCAGCTTGGGGGGAGCAGCTCTCAGTTTTGGGAGAGGAGCTGGGAAGGTGGGTGCTGACCATGAGGTGGATGGAAACTAAATGAAGGTGCTGCTGTTTTCCCAGCCCTTCTCTGCAGTAACTGTGCAATGAGCTCCTTTAGCTCTCTCCCTCCGTGCCTGGTGGCATCGCTCAGCGTGGCCGAAGGTTTGGGTTGAGGGTGTTCTGTGTTCTTGCTGACTTGGCTGCGTCCTCTTTGTCAGTTTGCAGGTTTCTCGGCCGACTCTCTTTGCGAGCGGATTCTCGACTGCGGTTGTTCTCTCCTCATCACGGCAGGTAAAACACTCATCTGTGCCCTCAGCCACTGCTGCTGCTGCTCCGAAAGGGATTCCAGATGCACTTGGAAAATGGAAGATTCCAGATGCACTTGGAAATGGAAGAGGAAGGGGCAGTGCTTCAGCTGAGCTGTTGCAAGGCGGGTGCGGAGCTTGTAGCTGTGCTCGAGTTCTGTTTTCCACTTTGAGCGTACAATGAAGCACCCAAGCAGCCCGCCCACTGTGTCCTGTACAGCATGATGTCACCAGCTGCTAATAACATGTCTCCAAACGCTTCTCATCCGTGTTCTGCTTCAAAATCTGCCAGATGTTTGCAAGATGTACTATATCTGAGGCAGTCCTAATGTGAGAATTCCTTCCCTTCCCAATTTCGGGGACGTTTCTGTTGCAACTCTCAGCCTTGTAAAGCAAGGGATCAAGAAAGTGGTAGAGTTTGTTTGTGAGCGCCCTGCATTTCCCCAGCTGGCTTTTGTGAGAGTGTGAAAAATCGTGGTTTTAGTCATAGGTCCACAGCACAAAAAGGTCCCACTAAAGTGCAATCTGTATTCTGGCCGTGTTAGATTATTTCCCACAAAATATTCCTAAGAGCCTTGTAGGGTCAAATTGAAACCTCTCCCAGGGAAGGAATTTCACCATTTCTCTTGGCATCACTTTCTCTAGGCCAAAAGGGTGTGTTAGGAAACCTTTCCCAGCAGCTGCCTGCCTGCTTTCCCTCACTCCAGTGCATGAGCTCTGCTCTGCTGAGGCTGCTTGTTGCTTCCAGCTGTCCCAGGCTGCCTTGGCTGCGAAGCCCCTGTTAAAAGTTTTCCTTGCTGGTTTGCAGATGCCTTTTATCGTGGGGACAAGCTGGTCACCTTGAAGCAGATTGCAGATGAAGCCCTCCAGAAATGTAAAGACAAGTAAGTTTGGATTCCTTTCTAAGACTGGATTACCTTGTAAGAAGAACATTGATGCCAGAATTGCAGGGTTGGAAGGGACATTAAAGATAATTTGGTTCCAAATCCCTGCCCTGGGCAGGGACACCTCCCACTAGAGCAGGTTGCTTGCAACCCTGTCTGACCTGGTGTTGAAGACTACCAGGGAGGGGGCACGCACAGCTTCTCTGGGCAACCTGGGCCAGGGTCTCACCACCCTCCCAGTGAAGAATTTCTTCCTAATAACTAATCTGAATCTACCCTATTTCAGTTTGAAATTGTTACCCCTCATCCTTTCACTACACTTTCTACTCAAGAGTTCCTCCCCAGCTTTCTGACAGGCCCCTCTATGTACTGAAAGGCCACCAGAAGGTCTCCCCAGAGCCTTCTCCTCTGCAGGTTGAACCCCCCCAGCTCTCCCAGCCTGGCCTCCCAGCAGAGGGGTTCCAGCCCTCCCAGCACTGCTGGGACTCCTCTGGCCCCACTCCAACAGGACCCCATCTGTCCTGTGCTGAGGACTCCAGAGCTGACCCGGCCCTGGGAATTAACTGATGGAGACAGTGTGTTGGTACCATGACAGAGCTGATGGGAGATCAGATGGTTTTGTCTGCATTATAGGTGTAGGGTGTGTTGGCCCTCGTGAGGGTAGGAAAGCCCCTCTTTTCCTTCATGTGTAATTTGGCTTTGGAAGCCTTTCCTCCTTCTGAATCCCAGTTGGCCATGTCTAGGGGTGGGAGCAGCCACCTAATGCCTCCTGGATGCTGTGGGAGGTCTTGTTTGTGGGCACAGGCAGTCCAAGTGGGATTTGTATGGAATCTCCCCAGCAGTACCTGTGAGAGGTCCATGGAATTGCACCTGATAAGCTGTGCACAGACCTCTCCTATTGTCCAAGCCCTATTCCTGTGGTGGGTGTCCTCTGGCAGTTCACAGTGTCCCTGGGATGTGCACGGGCACACGTGCTCTACAAAAGCAGCTCAGGGCCTCTGCTCTGCCTCCTGTGCTGCTTGTAAAGCCCACAAATGGTCAGCCCCAGCCCGACCAGCCTGATCTGACGGCTCCTGCCTTTTACAGGGGCTCCCCTTTGAAAAAGTGCATCGTGGTGAAGCATGTAGGGAGGGAAGAGATGGTGGTGGACGGGACGTGCAGCAAGTCTCCCCCTCTGAAGAGGCTGTGCCAGGACGTACAGGTATGCTCCTGGGGTGATGAGAGCAGGGATTTTATTGCTCTGGGCCTGAGCCCAGCACATCAATCCCTCCAAAGCCACTGCAGTGCTTCCCTGGATGCTCCTGTTCTCTGACTCCTGTTCCTGTTTTCTTCCCTCTTTGCTGTTGTTGTGTTGCGAGTGGTCTGAAAAGCGGTTCCTTTGCCTCACCAAGATCCTCTCCCTGCTGTTCCCTTCAACACCCTCACTGGTTGCCAGCCCACAGGACCCCTGAGCTCAGCTGGTGTGTCTTCCAAAGCCACTAGGGCCAAGGACAAGATGCCCATTTTCCTCCACCCAGTGAAGGATTTTTCCTTCCAAACTCGGTGTCTATGCAAAGACCAACACCATCCTGTGCTGTAGCTGTGACAGCAGGAGAGGAAAACCAGGAGATTTGTGCTCATGGCGTGGGTCCAACACAGCCCCCCCAACACAACAACAACAATCACACGCTGAGAATAGCACAGTCTCTGTGTAGCTGACAGAGGAGCTGCGTCAGCTGGCGGGGCTGGGGCTTTCCCTTGCAACTGAAACCAGATGAAAGGATGTGGGCCAGAGGCACGTGGTGAGATGGGGGTGGGAGGAGGAGGAGAAGGTGGTGTGGAGCTGCCTGCTGAGCTCCCAAGGCTGGTGTGCAGTCCTGCTGCACCTGGCAGCTACCTGCTGCCTTCATCTGCTTACAAGGCAGGTTGCTCTCAACTACCCCACAGCGATGGTGGCTTCTGGCCCTGTGCATTTGGTGATCATTGGCGTTGGGTGTTCCCAGGCTGCTGCTTGCTCAGAAATGGGATATATTTGAGTGTGTCTGAGCTTTGGGCTCTGCCTTCAGAAGGGGTGGCCTATGCACATCCCTTGAACAAGAAGTCCAGCAGATTCTGTATCTTTGAGTTACTTTCCCTCATTCAGCTCTCTCGGGGTGTCGCTCCGTGTTTGCCAGCCTGGCTGCGTTGGCCTCCTCTGGAGGTCAGGGTAGCTGTGAAGGGGTGGGAAAGCCCGAGCAGAGCAGCTTTCCTGGGCGAGGGCTCTCTGCTCAGGTGGTTGCAGAGAAGCCTGTCCCTGCCGCGCTGGTCGCTGTTGGTGAGGCAGGGTTGTTGTGCACAGTGTCCCAGGAGGAGGCTGGAAGGGCTCTCTTCCGCTTTGGCCATTGCTGCTCTACTCGTTCAGACACTTCATTAACAATTGCTTTCCCTTGTGAGCGCCCTTTTCCCACGCCGTTGGCTCCTGTGAGGCTGTCGGAGTGTCCGTGGGCTGTAGGTCAACTCTGTGCCTCTGTGCCCGGGTGGCCTCTGTGACCTGACGTGGAGGCAGCGGGGACCCAGGGAGGGCGATGGAAACGGGCAGGGTTTTGCTCAGAGGGCATCTCCTGGCCTGGCCCCAGATCTGAGCACTCCCCAGCCTGACGGGATGGATTCCCAGCACCAAGGCCCCCGGGCGTTCGGTTTCTTGCCTGCAAGGCCCGGTGTGGATCCTCCGCTTCTTGACTTTCACACCCTCTTTATGGATTTTTAACAGGAGAAAAAGACTGAGAGCTTACAGAGACTCCATCCCAAGGTATTTACCCACAGCGCTGCCTTTCTTCTCGTGGCACCTCCCTCCTGCTTCCCCCTCCGGTGCTCCACCTTCCTAACGCTCCGACTGCACGGCCACACGTGCCTTCCTAACCGGGGTACCGGCAGTTGCATGTTAGCCGTAGACACCACCTGCCGCTTGGCCACGGCTTCGGGGTGACCACGGTGCCACCAACTTTGCTGCCAGAAACAAATCTGCATCCACAGACACCCCCCAGCCCCGAGTGCTCACGAGGGGACACGTGGAAGCACTGGGATACACCGTCAGCGCTGGGATGATGGTTCAGCTCTCTCTGCCTCTTAAAAGCCCCTCTCTCAATGTGGTTCCCATGGTGGTGATGCTGGCAGGGATAGCTCACGGCTCCCCAGTGGCACTGGAGTGCTGCGGGCAGCAAAGCTGGACCTCTAGACCAATGGGTGGACTCTGCTCACCCCATCCAAGGAGCTGTGGCCTCGGGACCCCATGAGCGGGCAGGCGGAGGCAGGTCTGGCCTTGGGGGCTACGTGCTACATGGTCTGACCTCCTCCATGGGGCAGTGGAAGTTGGGTGCTAAAATGGAGAGATCCGTGAAGGAGGGATGCAGGAAAGCAACTGTGGGATGGGCTGATGTGAGCCTATCTCAGAAGGGCAGGTGTTGGAAGGGACCTCTGGAGATCATCTCAGCCCACTCCTCTGCTCCAGCAGAGTCACCCAGAGCAGGGGGCTCAGGATCCCATTGGCCAGGTGGGTTTGAAATCTTTCCAGACAGGGGGACTCCACAAATTCTCTGGTCAGCCTGGGCAGGAGAGAAGTTTCTTCACTAGTTCAAAATGGAACCTCCTGGTTGCACCCATTGCCCCTTGTCCTGTCTCTGGGCACCACTGAGAAAAGAGTCTGGCCCCATCCTCTTGATCCCCATCCTTTAGCTCTTGCTCAGCATTGCTCAGCTCCCCTCTCAGGCTGCTCTTCTCCAGCTGAACAGCCCCAGGGCTCTCAGCCTTTCCTGGGCACAGAGATGCTCCCATCCCCTCAGCGTCTTCAGAGCCTCTGCTGGACTCACTCCAGTAGTTCCCTGTCTCTCTTGAACTGGGGAGCCCAGAACTGGACATAGTATTCCAGATGTGGCTTCACTAGGGCAGAGTAGAGGGGGAGGAGAACCTCCTTGGACTTGCTGGTCACACTCTCCTGAATGTAGCCCAGGAGACCACTGGGGACTTCTCGGCCACAAGGGCCCGTTGCTGCTGGCTCACGGTGAACTTGCTGTCCAAGTTCAGATGTGGACAAGCTCAGACTCCCAGGTCCTTTCTCAGCAGAGCTGCTTTCCAGGAGATCCCCCCTCCCCTGTACTGGTGCAGGGGGTTATTCCTCCCCAGGTGCAGGACCCTACCCCTGTCCTTGTTGAGCTTCTTCAGCTTGTTTGACCTGGTGCCTTGCTGAGAGCTTGCTTGTGGAAAGCACTTCCGCTGGTCAAGCCAGGAGCCCTGGGGATCCTCGAGAGCTTTCCAAGTGGGATTGGTTATGCTGGGATGTCAAGCAGCTTGTGTCCCCTGCACCACATATGCAGGAGCTGTGCGCTGGGCTGGGGGGGTCCTGGTGCCTCCGCACAGCACATGAACATCTCTCCAGCTGCAGGGAGTCACCCTGTGACCCCAGGGCTGCTTTCCATGGCTCCATCCACCCCAGCTGAGGGACCTGTGGGGACTCTCTGGAGAGCTGTGCAAGGAGATGTGCCCCAGCCAGGAGCTGCGAGGCTCTGCCTGACTTGTGCCGCCTCAGAGAGGTAGCCAGCCAGCACAGCTCTGGGCTGAGCTCTGCCCATCAGCCGCAAGCCTTGATGGCCCTGTTACAGCTCTGGCATCCTCCAGCAGCTCCTTCGGGCTGCCGGTGTCAGGTGGCTCTGCACTGGAGCAGTCACTTCAGAGAAAGGCAGGTACCTTAAAAGCCGGATAAGGGATGGTTTTCAGGTCTGCGGGGCCAGGCTGTGCGAGCCCAACTTGTCCCTGTTTGTCTGGGGCCGTGCTGCCACTGGGGTCCCTGCGAGGTGACCTGCGAGGTGTGGGACCGGCGGGTGCGTGGCTGAGCTGCTTGGCTGTTGGACCGCGGCTCTGCTGGGCCCAGGAGGAGCCCGTTTGCTGTGGGAGTGCAGAGCAGCTGCTGCTGCAGGTCCTCTCCTGGCTGCTGCTGCTGCTGGGTGGGATTTGTCAGTGGTACCGGTGGTTTGCAGAAGCTGCTGCAGGTCTTGCAGCCAGAGTGTGTTGAAAGGTTTTCCTCGTGGCTGTGAGCTGAGAAAAGGAGCTTCTGGAGCGGGAGCTGCGGTGCCGGTGCATGTTCTACAGCAGGCAGCTCTGCGGCAGAAGCTGGGCTGTGAACCTCCTCTGCCTCGGTGGTCCGTGAGGGGGGCGAGGGTGGGGCTGCACCCCTCATCTCCCCCCCAGTCTCGTGCTTTTGGTCAGGCCTGTTTCTAATCTTCTGCTTTTCTCAGACGCCCTGGAACCCAGGCGTGGACATGTGGTGGCACGAGCTGATGAGCGGTGCCAGCACCGAGTGCGAGCCCGAGTGGTGCGACTCGGAGGACGAGCTCTTCATCCTCTACACGAGCGGCTCCACTGGGAAACCCAAGGTATGCTGCCAGCTCAGTGACAGGACCGTGGCCACCCCTCAGCTGTGGGAACTGGTGATGGTCACGGTGTGACACCCCGGTAAGGAGAGGAGCCACGGAGCTCTTCGGAAAAGGGCTGTGCTGGTCATTCCAGCTCGGAATTGGTGGATTGGTGACGCTCAGCTTGTCCCGGGAGGGTGAGGAGCCTGGTGGGAGCCAGCGCTGAGCGTTGTGTGCCTTCTCCTGGCAGGGTGTGCTGCACACCGTGGGTGGGTACATGCTTTTCGCCGCCACCTCCTTTAAGTACGTGTTCGATTACCAACCGGAGGACGTCTACTGGTGCACGGCCGACATTGGATGGATAACGGGCCACTCCTACCTCACTTACGGACCCTTGGCAAACGGGGCGACCAGCGTGTTAGTAAGTGCCGGGGGGCAGCTGGGTGCTCGGGCCGCGAGAAAGCGGAGGTGGTGGTGCTGAGCTGCGTCCCTGCCTTGCTCTGTGCTCACTGTGCTTCTTGCTTGTGTGCCCTGGGCGTTGTGAGGAGGAAGGGTGGTGGTCCTCACGGAGGGTAGATGGTGGGGCTAGTTTGTGAGTGGCTTTTGGGTGGCTAATTATTCAGATGTTCCCATTTCTTTCCATCAGAAATACAAGCCTGTGTACCAGGGGAGCCTGGGCTGCTGTGGGGCACTGCGAAAGCAGAGTCAGGAGCAGGGAGCGATGGTCTCCCTGCTGATGCTGATTTGACAGCCTGCATTTAACTCCTGAATCTCCCTAGGCAGTGTCTGGCTATACCTAGACAGATCAGGGAACCAGAGGCCTGTGCCTGTCCCCTGTTGCTCTCAGCTCCTCCTGCTTGGGCAGGTGCTGCAGGTCGGTAGCAGTGAGGAGTGGCTGTGTCACTGCCCTGTCTCCTGCTCAGTTTGAAGGTGTCCCCACCTACCCGGACGTCGGGCGAATGTGGAGCATCGTTGACAAATACAAGGTGACCAAGTTCTACACAGCACCCACAGCCATCCGGCTGCTGATGAAGCACGGAGAGGAGCCTGTCAAAAAGTGAGTGCCAGTCCCCAGTGGCGTGGGGATCCCGGGCTCTGGCACCTTCCTTGCTGAGCAGCAGCTTCCCCAGTGTATTTTCTAAACAGACTAGGATCTTCTGCCTTCCCTACTCCACTAGGCAGGCCACATTTCTGCGCTCCCAGCACTAACTCCATTACAGCACTTCTGAGCAGCTCCTCCTCTTTCACCATAAGCTGCAGCTAAGCAGCTCTAAGAGGTCACAGGTTCTCTCTGCTCACAGAGGTGTACTGGGCAGAAAGCCCCTCAGCGTGTTGCTCCTTGGCCCAAGGAAGGGAAGGAGCAGAGCTAGATGGGAGCTCGGAAACACCAGAGTCACAGAGGTCTCCTTTCCTCCCCCATGGAAGAAGGCTGAGAAGGGGCTGATCCATACCTGGAAGCCCCAGGCGCACTTTGGGTAGCACAGGGGTTCCTGCAGGCTCTGTTTCATAGCAGGCTCCTGGCTGCTGCTCCCCGTGGCCTGCTGAGCCCCTGCCAGCCCCCTCCTCTCCACAGGCACAGCAGGAAGTCCCTGAAGGTGCTGGGCAGTGTCGGTGAGCCCATCAACCCTGAGGCCTGGCTGTGGTACTACCGCGTGGTGGGAGAGGAGAGGTGTCCCATTGTGGACACGTTCTGGCAGACAGAGACGGTGAGTCCTCGCTTGGGTGTCCCTGGGACCTCCCTTTGCCTCGTGCTCCCCGCAGGGTCTCTTTGCTGTAGTGTTGCTTTGGTTCTGTCTGGACTCATTTTGCTTGCCCAGGAGACTCTGGTGTGGCCTGCAACTGTTGATTCCCCTTTTCCTCTTTCTTTCCTGGACCTCAAACAGACTCCGAGGGAGACTTTCCTTGCCAAAGGGTCCCTGCCAAGGTCTGCTTTGGGCCCTGCTCTCCTCACCCTCTTTCCCTCCCCCAGCATCTCCGAAGCTTTGTGCCCAAACACCGGTTCCTTGTCCCCTGCCATATCCTTCCCTGAGCCCTTTTCCCACAGCTGCCCCGAGCAGCCTGCGTCTGACTGGGATGTGGTGTGACCAGAGCCAATGCCAACGGCAGCGGGACGGGCTGGCGTGGCCCAAACTCACGGGGTTTCACCTCTCTTTGCAGGGTGGCCACATGCTGACCCCCCTCCCTGCCGCCACCCCCATGAAGCCAGGCTCTGCTGTGAGTACCTCTGTTCCCCTCCCCAGGGGCAGGGAGGGCTCCCGGGGGGTGCAGCAAGGCACTGGCTGTACCACGGCTGGGTGGTCACCAGCCTGCCAGGGTGGGTGTGGGATGGTGGTGCACCTGGGGAGGTGGCCACCACCCAAAATCCCAGCCCTGTTTCCGTGTAGCTGCACTCACAGGCCCTGTGCTCCACGGCCTCTCCAAAGCTGCCCTTGCTCTGGTTGAATGCGTGTGCTCACCTCTGTGTCTCCTCCTTCTCCGGTCCCTACGGCAGACGTTCCCCTTCTTCGGTGTGGTCCCTGCCATCTTGAACGAGTCAGGGGAAGAGCTGGAAGGAGAAGCAGAAGGCTACCTGGTAAAGAAAGGCTGATCTTCCCCTCCCTCCCCATGTCCTTTCCCTGTGTGCTGTGGGACCTCCCTGGTAGCGCACACACATCTTCTCTTACTCTGGGTGCACACGAGGCACCTTCTTGGGTGGTAGGAACAAAACAAACTGTTGAATAAGCTGTTCAACTGATGATTAAATGCACTTGCACACATGGACAAGGCAGGAGGACGGGAGCAACGTTTCTGGCAAGCTCCTTCCCCCGTGCCAAGCCTGGTGAGGCTTCCCCAGTACATAGCACTGGGCAGCAAGCATCCGTGTGTCTGTCTCTCTCAACATCTCCGTCACCGTGGTGCTTGTGGGTTTTGCTCTCACTGATTCAGGTCTCTGGCTTTCGCCACCAGGTATTTAAGCAACCCTGGCCAGGAATAATGCGCACGCTGTATGGAAACCACCAGCAATTTGAAACCACCTACTTCAAGAAGTTCCCTGGGTACTATGTGACAGGCGACGGTAGGTGGGGAGTGGGGGAGTGTGTGGCTGCAGGGGGCTGGGGACAGCCACTTAAATCTCGCCGTGTCCTGGCCCCAGAATCCCTTATCCATTGCTCTGAGGGCTGGTGCCGCTTCCTCACGCTCTCATGTCTGGCTATTTTTAGGTTGCAGGAGAGATAAAGATGGTTACTACTGGATCACGGGGCGAATTGATGACATGTTGAATGTTTCTGGTAAGAACGAGGTTTGTCTTTTAGTGCTTTCTGACGTTAGCTGAGATGCTTTGCTTTACGGGGACACTTCTGCTTCCATTGCTGACAGTAGTTAAAGCCACCTTGCTCTATGGGGGATGGTTCTGCATCCGTGACTCTGCCCAGCAACCTGTCCTCAAACTGGATCTAATTGCTGGGTCAGGGTTATTTCCAAGACAGATGAGTCCGTGACTTGGTGACTTGCTGCATCATTTCCTCTGGAGACTACATGCTGAGGGGAAGGAACCTTCTGTGACCTCTTAGAGGAGGTCCTTCACCAGCCAAGATGCCCCAAGGATTTAGGGCCCCAGGGAATCGCAGAGTGAGGGTGGGACCATGTGGTCCCTAATCCAACCTTCTGCTCCATGTGGGGCTGGATCGAAGCTGGGTCAGGCTGCTCAGAGCTGTGCGTAGAGGTGGAGATTCTTCCACCTCTCTTGACTGAGTCTTTGAGGTTCAGCTGCTTCTCAGCTTGTCATTTTCCATGTACTGCATTTCATAGCTGCCTCCCTCCCTTCCTGGCAGCTGTAGTCTATGGGTGCTCACTACTACCTGTGAGACCCTGCTGTACTTGCCGCTGGATCACATGAGATCCTTTCATCTGACCAGCAGTGCTTGGCCCTCTGGGAGTTGACCCCCTTCCCGTGGCCACCCGAGAGCAGCCCCAGAGCAGCAGGTGGGGTGCAGGTACGGGAGAGAGTTGTGCCTCTGCCCCGGGGTGTGGAGCCTCTGCTGCTCTCTGAATACAATGAGCTGGAGCAGAGCGTGGTGGGGCCAGTTCCTGGTCTCTGCAGGTCCAGCCTCTTCCTCTTCTGCACCTTCCAGCTGACCATGTGAGCAGGTCTCCTTTCACCAAATCCAGCTCCTTCTGTGCTCTGTTTAATCCCGTGGCTGGGAACAGTTCGTGATCTATTAAAGAAAGAAGCCTAAAGGTGGGAGGGGGAGCAGCTGGGGGAAGTGGCCTCGCTCTGCAGGGGAGCAGTACTCACCAGCCATGATGGTTCCTCCCTCTGACTTTGTCTTTTCTCAAGGAAATTAAATGGCTGCTCTCAGACCTGTAGTGCAGACCCTTTTCCAGATGCAGGCCTCTTCCTCCCAGCTGATGGGAGGCTACAGCCTGTGCGGGTCTGTAAAGCTCTGCCTCTCCTTGCTTCCAGGCCATCTGCTGAGCACTGCGGAGGTGGAGTCAGCCTTGCTGGAGCACGCTGCCATCTCGGAGGCCGCTGTGGTCAGCCACCCTCACCCCCTGAAAGGTGAGAGCCTCTACTGCTTCGTGACCCTGAGAGATGGCCACGAGTTCACCAAGAACCTGATGGATGAGCTGAAAAAACAAGGTAACAACAGCCAAATACTTGAGAGGTTACATGGCAGGGAGAGGGAGGATGGTGGATGGTGCTGGGCAGGTGATGGAGGGGTTAAGGGCTCGGGTGCTTGAACCAGGGTGCCTGTAGCCTGGGGAATGCAGTGTGGACAACTGCGACAAGGTGCCCCCTCCGATTAGAGAGCAGCGGCTGGCGAAGACTAAAATTAGTTCTTCTGGCCTTTGGCTGCTCATGTGATGCCATTTCTACCTCTTAGGAGCTGGCAGCCACGTGAAGGTCCAGGGCACGGGCAGTCTGTTGTGTGCAGCAGTGCTCTGCCTTGGGCATGGCTCCCATGTCACATCTTGACTGGCTGTGAGGATCGTTCGGGTGCTTTGGGGGTAGTGCTCTGGGTGTTCCAGCTTTGGTCTGGAGGGAGCTCTTTCATTGCTGCCAGAAACTGGGAAGGAATAACCCCCTGCACCAGTACAGGGGAGGGGCTGACCTGCTGGAAGGCAGCTCTGCTGAGGAGGACCTGGGAGTAGTGGTCAACAAGTTCACCATGAGCCAGCAGCAATGTGCCCTCATGGCCAAGAAGGCCAGTGGTCTACTGGGGTGCATGAAGAAGAGTGTGACCAGCAAGTCAAGGGAGGTTCTCCTCCCCCTCTAGTCTGCCCTAGTGAAGCCACAGCTGGAGTATTGTGTCCAGTTCTCCTCAGTTCAAGAGAGACAAGGAACTACTGCAGATAGTCCAGCAGAGGCTCTGAAGACACTGAGGGGCCTGGAGCATCTCTGTGCCCAGGAAAGGCTGAGAGCCCTGGGGCTGTTCAGCTGGAGAAGAGCAGCCTGAGAGGGGAG
>WTSP01013318.1:0-20673 GCA_025331215.1 Actenoides lindsayi | reverse complement strand
TCTCATAAGCTAAAATCTTCTTTTCTTGCTGAAGGTTTAGATAGGCTCAAGGGGATACTGGCGAGGTACCTTGAAGAGGAGTACTCCTTCTATAGCAGTTGCACATCTGTTATTTTCCCGAGAGAAAAGAGCAGAAGTAGGAACCTGGTGTTATCTGCAAAATGATTTCAGCTTTTACATGGGTATTCTGAAAACACTTGCAATATTTAACATCGTCTTTCGATGACAGATTGTTCTGCTTAGCTCACTACAGGGTGTATTGATTCCGTTACACCTAAGCAAGCTAAACCAGCTCTGGTGACTTGTCCAGAAATGAACGAGTTTTGAAAGAAATGGAAAACACCGAGAGGTTTTCAGGCTCGACATGCCCTTCCCACAGTTAAAGGTACTGCTTTTCTCAATATATTTTACATGAGGAGTTTGCTGGGATTCGAGAGCTGGTAGGTTTGTAAATATTCATTGTTGTCTTCAAAGCAAAACGTGCAAAAGCAACGTGGAAATACAGAATTATCCTGGTGTCATGGCTACAAAATCCTGTATCTACTCTCCCCTGTCTTCTACAGGGAGCTTTTCTTAGCTGGTGAAAAACAAAAGTTTGTGCCTAGACCCACTAAACTTAGTAGGAGTTGTGACATTAATAGAGTTAGGGCTTAGTGAGGAATATTTCAGGCAGGAATACAGCACAGCAAAACCTGCAGTACATTCAGTCCTAAAGAAAGCACAGTACTGATGTAATGGTCAGCCAATTGCTGCTTTCTTACTTGTCTTTCTCAGAAAGGATTAGTGTCTGAAACAGTGTAATAGTTATTTAAGGGTGGTTGAATAATGTACTGGCATCTAGCTAATCAGATGTCTATTACTGATATTTGTGAGCAAGGCTTCAGAATCTCCAGCATCCCATTCAGACCTGGAATTTCTGTCTTAAATCCAGGCTGCAGCACAGTCTGGGATTTTAGGTAGAAGATGGTTAGGGTTTCTGAAAGGAACTATGCAGCACCTCAGGTGACTGGGATTCTAAAAATATCTCTGTCCTCACACTTTTTACTGTTCATCATATTATCAACACGTATAGAACACCCATAGCCTTACACACACACACATACACGTATGTGTATTCCTAAGAATAGTTAAGATCCTTTCTCTAGGAACACACCTGTAAATACACATTACTTTCTTATTCACCTGGCTTGTCACATGTGTGCATGTGTTCTCAGCAAAATTTCCCTGAAAAGTTTGCGTTGTGATGCACGAGGCGTTGTTTTAAAGGGCAGGTTGAGTACCGCGCTTACGAAAGCAGGAGATTAACGTCATTAGCTGGAGACAGGCACTGTGGAGACAGGTGCCCTGCCTGTTCCTCCCCGTAGCTCTGCCAGGGCACATTAATCTTGATCTGCAACATTCCTGCTATTCCAGTCCTGGGCCCCTCTTGTGCCAGATTTTACACTTTATTAGTCTGTAGGTACAGAGATGTTTCCGCTGAAGCAGAAGTTTTTGTGAATACCTTTTGCTCATTTTCTTTGGAGGTCCCTTCCAACCCCTAACACAGTGTGATTTTCCACTTTGGCTTTTCACTCTGCTGTGTGATCTGTCTTGTCCATGGTGCCTGTTACGAAGGGAAAGGCCCAGACACGGGTCTGACTGGCTCTGAAGTAATCCCGTGATTTTACATGATCTGAATGTCAAAAGCAAAGAACCCTGAAGTTAATCATTGCTCACTGTGACTGACTCAGCCTCTCTAATCCTTTTCCATCCTCAGTCCTTGTCACTGTGGCACTTGATCTGCTTCCTCAGGGCTGGACTCTGTACCTCCACCATGCACAGGAATCCGGTTTGGGAAGAGGAGATGATTCTGGCAAAGCTTGACGTGACGAGTCTGCTCAGACCAAAAGTCGACCTCTGAGCTCACTGGAGATAAAACTTCATATCTCAGGCAGTTACTGAGATTTCTTCCTTTCATGTCCTAGCAACAGAAGTACTTTGTCTCTTAAATAGAGAGGAGTATCAGGATTCAGACAAAAAGGACGTTCGTAGGCAGGAGTTTTGCCTGCAGGATTGGGAGTAGAGCTGCAGTCTCCTGCCACCACCACACCTATTCTGAGTCTGCAGGAGGTCATTTTTATTTCCCTTCATGCCATTCATCACCCCTGGCAAAGGGATAAAGGCAGCGGAACCCTGCTGAGTGATTGATATGTTTGTCCTGCTCTGTGTTAAGAAGCAATGTTTTTGCATCACTGAGGTTACACACTTCTGGTATATTCTGTTACCCACAACTTAATCCTTTCAGGATTTTTCTGCCAGCAGGCAAAATGGAACGATAGATTTTGCTCCTCCTTCGCTCACATTGTGTACTCCTGCTAAGGAATGAGTAGTTATGACAGTAACAAAGTGCAAGTTTGTCACAGAATCCAATAGGACTAGGATGCAAAAAAATCCTCTGGGGTGATATCTAGATTTCTAAACCTTTTTCCCTTACTTTGCTGGTGCCACTGTTAGCAGCCCCTGCTATCTCAGGTGCAAGAAACAGCCCTGCAGGAAACAACCACCTGCTGCTGCAATCCACCCAAGTGAATCAGTCCCAGCTCTGGAGCATCTGCCCTGACACAGTGCTCAGCTGCTCACCCAGAACATGCCACTGCTGTGTCTGGGAGCACTGACACCGAGCTTCTTCTGCACTAACTTGCATCTCTAGGGGTGAGGAGGCAGGTGGGATGGATAATCCCTTTCCATGTGGGACCCTGGTATATCCTGTGTCCGCTGGCGTGAGATCTCGCCAGAGACATACCACGTACAGATTGGCATTGCCAAGGTTTCACCTGACTGCTGCTCAACACGGTGAATAAAATCCAGCAGGGCCATCCTCATGTGCAGAAGGTATCAGCAATTTACAGCTGACACTTCACCTGCAATGTGAAATTCTGTACAGGACCATAAGCCACGAGATCACATTGCAGTACTGCCAGGTTTAAGCAGTAAAAATCTGTGTCTCAGTTCCTGAGAGCACCCAGCTGGTGGTGCCAAACAGTAACTGCAAAGGACAGCTTTTTACTCTGTTTTCAGTGGTCAGAATAGAAATTGTTTGGATGAAGGCATCTTTACAGTTGTTTCTTAGACTCTTTTTAACAACTGTCCCCTCTCTCTCAGTGAACTCGGCAGGTCAGCTTCTACAAGTCAACTGTTGTGTGCTTATGCCTCTCACAAAGGGATAGATCCCCCTTCTGCTCTGCTTTATTTGAAAGCTCACTCTGTACATAAGGTGTAGGAGATGTGTATACGTGTCCATGGATGATGAACAGTGGAAGATCAGGCCTGGGACACTTTGGCCTGGCGGGTAATATGTTCATTACTTCATAAATCATAGCAAACCTTAAGAACACATACACCTGTTCTCTTGGGTGGTGGGTATCTCTGTACCTGGCATTTACATAACTTGCATGATCTGCCATCCTGTCTGGGATCCTTCGCACATTTATTATGGCTGTTGATGAGTCAGCTTGTGACCTTCTTTTTCTGTGAAGTTCAGTAGTTAAAAGTATTTAGCTTGGAAGGAGATACCTGTTTTCGACTTTAAGAAGGGGGGGCAAGGGAGAAGTGGTAAAGGAACACCGTGTTATGTTTCCTTGGCCAAAGAGTGACCTATAAAATGTGCTGATGAGAACAAAATGTAGCACACCAATGGCTGCAGCAATGGTTTGTTTTCATTCTTTTCAATATTATAAAGGTTATTGATATTTGATTATAGAAGTATTTGATTATAAAGGTTAAAGCAGGAGTGCCAACCTGAAGTTCTAGCTTTCCTATGGCTTCCTGCCACAGAAGCGGCTGCTGATTTCAAAGGGCCAGGTTCTTTGCTGGCAGGAGGGAGGCAACGAGGAATAAACTCCAGGACAGCCAGTTTTTACACGGGGGTCACAGATGTGGTTATTGTAGGAAGTGTTTTGCCCTGTTCCGGAGGGTACCTGCTGTTCCCATGGGCCTCCTGCTACTGCAATCCCTCTTCACTGAGAGATTGCGACAGCCCGCTGCTTGCACAAGGCACGAGGCTTGCTGAGATGGACTGAGCAGATGGCAGAGTGCGGGTATGACCAGTCGGGGCGGGGGAAGTATCAGAAAGGTGAGTCAGGCAGAGAGAGGCACGTGGAGAACGGCACGATTAAATCACGCTTCTTCACTTGGGCTCGTAACTAACGCGGTCCATCCGGGCACCACGACACTCGTTTTCCAGAGCCTGAGAGTCAGGTCTGTGGGCACTGGAAGTTAGCAAGTAAATGGTTCGTGCTGGGCGGACCCCGAGCAGGACCTGGCTCTACAGGCATCTGCTTAAGATTTCCACTTTTCCACATTTCTATTTACCAATATAATTCCCGAATTTGGTTTCAGGGATGAAGGCACTTTAATATGCATGTCTATGGTAAAATCATGGTAGGAGAAGGAATATTAATTATATTGTTGAGAAAAATTTTGTGTGTGGGCTGTGGTACAGCACAATCAATCAGTGTGATTGGTTAGTTCAGTGTTTTAAAAATACACCGTGCAGTAGAAATATTACAGGAACAGCTCGCTCTGTTCTGAGATCTTGTGTCCAACAAGTGTTCCTGTGTTGTTTTGCTCTGCTAAAGTATACCCCACGAAATCTCCTGAAGTATTCCCTGAGCAACTGTGGAGGCTAATGATTTACTCAGGCTCATTAAAGAAAATTAAATCCTCTTAAAATAATTATATCCAAACATTCTGCAAATGTTTTGAAATACAAGGTGCTGCACTCTGCCCCCAGCCACTGTTGTGAAATCCTGCTGTAGTGAATGGAGGCTACGTGTGACGTGTGCCAGGGCTGGGCACACTGGCTAAGCAGTTCTGCCTCCTGTTTACAGCCTTTCTTCAGGAAAGTGGGGAGCCCATTTAAAATCTCCAGTATCTGTTGCTTCTGTCTCCACAGCACCTTGAATCTGTCGTATGAGAACGGCTTGAGATGCAGCAATGGAAGCAACATGGGACAAATACTGCCATCCTTTACAGCCACACAGAAAATGAATGTGTTTGAATGCAAAGAGGTAAAAAAGCAGTCACTGGTTAAGCTCCAGTTGCATAACTACAACCAAGAGCAGAATGCAGCTGATTGTCCTTATGTGTATGTACAGTCATTTCCCATTTGATGAAATCAAGGGGATAAATTGTACCATTGATGGAATTTCTCAAGCTATGTATGTGCTGCCTTTCCTCTTGGGTGTTCAGTTAAATTAGGTTTTTCCTTTCTTGCAGGCAAGCAAATTATTTTCTTTTTCCTTTTGATCTCTCAGGACTCTGTTTTTTAGCCTGCCTGTCTTACTTTAATTCCTTTTGATAAAAGATCCCTTTTATCATGCATGCTAAAATTGTTGGCTAGGTCCATTTTCCATGTCATGATGAAACTAAATAAGCAGCTTTTGAAATGTCATGTATCACTTCATTTTTCCATCTGTCTCATCACTAGATTTCACAGTATCATGAATGTCATGATTTTTGGTGGTTTCTACTGAGCTCCTGCTTCTGGCTATATTTTCTTAAAATAATAATGAAAATATCTTACATATCGAGCTCTTGAGTAGCAAATTAAAAGCATATTTATTGTGAAAAAACCTTATGATTGGGGTGCTGAGACATGATTTTAGAATGCTTGGGATTGGTGATATTTCATACACAATTGTTTGTTGTTCCTTAGCAGATAAACCACGAGACAGGATTTCAGTACTGGAGAACTTTGGGTTAGGAATTGAGTATTTAGTCACACTTACTGACTGTACTGTCTTGGGCACATCTTCAACACATCTAGAAGTGTGACTAACAATTTAACCAACTACTATAAAAATGTAATATACTTTTATGGGCTGGTCAGGTGATCTCCTGCTTGTGAGTTTTTCTAAACCAGGAATATCTAAGCTACTTAATGGATATGGCCTTTAGTTCCTGAGAAAACCCAACACTGAACACTGTATTTTAAGGAATGGCTAGAAAAAGTAGGATTTGTAAAACTTTTCAAAGATAGAATTCGTTATTGAATATAGAATTGTAAAAAAAAACCCAACTCAGGGTTTTGTTTGGATGGGGTTTTTTTTCTTAGCAGGCTGTTGTGTGGCTTGGAAGAAGTAACCTATTTTTGTATTTTGCCACTTTTATTTTAAACAAATAATTTAGCATTCAAATTTCCTGTCCTAATCTGATTAACACAGTGTTTTCTGGAGTAAATAATAGTAGCATCTCCTTTGACTCTTCAGTCAGAAAGTACAGAAAGATACTCAGTTTCTGACTTATGTAGCTTTTCAGAACCTTGAGATTAATGCTTTCGATAAATTATTTTCATATACTTTTTTTTTTCTTTAAATAAATTACTTTCAAGCAAAGGTTTGTTCAAAAACTTGAATTTTGCAGCAGACATCCTGTAATGATAGATGGGGACTTTTATTTGTTTATCAAGAGTGAAATCAATATACAAGCAGAGAAGACATATTTAGCTGTGAATTTGCTGTGGAAGCTACTCTCTCATAGCAGAGACATGCTGTTGTAAAATAGTTTGCATTTCATAACCTCAGGTTTACAGGCATCAGATCACTGCAGCCTATAAAAAAAGAGTTGACCCATTATGCAACTATCAGAAATGAACTATAAAAGGTCATAGGAAGTGATAACTTCTACAGAAGCATTCATACCAAATGTTTCTACCACTGGAAGTATTTTTTACATGTGATTTATAAGATAGGTAGATTTATTTTATAAGTAAAGGACAGATTTGGCACAAAGTTAGATTCTTGGTAACAGCTACAGGTTGTTTCTTTATACATACACTACTTGCACTGCTCCGTATTTGAACACTTACACCTAATTTGCAGACAGGGAGGAATTTCTGAATTTACTATTCATACTCTGGTCTCATCCAGTTTTTCTTCCAATACTATTTGAATCTCAACTGTACACTGATCTGAATCACAACAGTGATTACTGTTGGGTTTTTTTCTGGTCTTATTTTCCTCATAATGAAAAAGTAAAAAATATATGCAATAACCAGTATTCATTCCTCAAGTATAGATCAAGTGAACCAGATTCCAGGTCCAGGTAGTTGTTTTTCTCCTGTTTTATTTCCACAACACTTTTCATTTTTCTGAGACTGTTTATTCCTAAAATATTGTATGATTTTATCTCTGTGAGAGAAAACTGTGTAAGTAACAGGGCAGAGGCTTTCTAATGACAAATACCAAACTAAACACAGCAGGGCTGTAGCAGATCCCCAGGTAGAAACACTCATGGAGAATTAGATAATCTTTTAATTATCCAATAGCAAACCTAGCAGTGACTGAGAAAATACTTCTCACCTTCTCATCTATAGTCTGCCTGATGGGTCAGAATGTATTTTGTTTGGACACATCTTTTTCTGCAGAGTTACTTCACTTCCCTGCAAAACAATACAAAACTTGTTCAAGAAATGCAACTATTTTCCCCCAAATTAAATTTACAGTGCTTTATACAGCAGGTAAGAGGCTGAATCCACAGCCAAAAGTTTTGAGGTGGCAAGGGCAGGGTAGCCTAGCTCAGCTGAGGGCTATAAACACTCATTGCTTAGCTTTTAAATTAAAGAGTAGCTTCTGTCTTTCAGCTCTCCTATTTCTAACCTTATCTTGGTTGTTGTTACAGGTAAAAGCCTGGCAGCATTGGCACTCTGAGGTACCCAGGTAGGTATCCTGTTTGATAGTTTGGAGGATGAGGGTTAAAAATAAGAAAAAAAAAGGAGGCTTACAAACAGAGGGTGAAAAAAAATCCTAAAATAGGCATGGGGTTACAGCAGAATATCTATGTAAGAAGAAAGAATGCTACAGCCCAGGTCCCTATCTTTTGCAGATGTATTTAGCTTGGGATGCTGATTAAAATGCTTTGAAGCTGATAGGGCTGAGTAGTTGTGGGTGAATTTAAGCCGCTATGTAAATCTGCATATGCTGTGTATTGCTACGAATCAGGTCCTATCAGAAGCCACCCTAACTTTCTGTTGTATTCTTGATGGATAGAACCAAAGCTGGAATTTGTTGAATGTTCCAGTTCTGACCTTGATCCTCCAACATCCCATTTAACTACTCACATGATAAAGTTATTTGTAAATGTTAAATCTTTGCAGGATTATGATCTAAAGGAGTATTAGAGCCTGATCCAACTACTTCAGAGGCCTGCCCTAGATTTTGCTGCTCAGTGTATCAGAGCCATAGTAAAGGGATTAAGATGCTGCTGGTGCTTACTGAAGACAGCTTTCCTAAAAGCACAGTTCAGTCTCCCAGCACTGACACAACCTGAGCGTGTGATAGAACAGTGCACGTTACATAGTGTAGCTCACTGTGCTTAGCCTAGCATAGCTGTGATGGTTTACAGTGGCTCCAGTAGCCTTCACTTTATTTATGCTTTCATAATCCAAATGCTTAGCAGTGTAAATATTTCCTCTGTGTGGCTACACACAGAGAAATGTATTTCCTTATATAATGTGCGAGGCTGTGGCATGGAGAAACGTAAAGCTTTTGCCAGTGTCTGAGTGGGGGACCTGCTGCGGTGAGATGGAGGTGTCAGGCAGGCTGCCCCAGCCCTGTCCCAGTGACTCTGCCCTGCCCACAGCTCTCAAGGAGACAGAGCCTTTCTTTAGAGAAGGCAGCATTGCAGAAAGAGAATTAACACTTGATAGCACTTCAGCAGCTTATATATATTAGGCTTTTGTAAACAATCAAGGAAGAAAATGTTAGAACTCTTTTTCCCACTGCTGGTACAGAAATATTCTTGGATCTTCTCTTTTTCTCTGTCCACTTGTTTCCTTTCAGTTTACTGTTCTGCTTTTCTTGTGTCAGGAGAAACTTCCCTTTATTTCACAGTGTGGCAAGCAGGACTGGGACAGCTTTGGCATTTTTTGTTTCACTATCTGGCAGGTGATATAGGATGATCTACAATGGGAGCAGGATATGTCTGTGGAGTATTGCTGAAATGTGAACCAGGGGATTGAAGACTAAGCAAAAAAAAAATTAATTCTTGTGGTGAGTCCTTTTTCTGCATGTGACAAATCTGCTAATGAACCAACAAGGCCAGAAGCCCAGTAGAAGCAGGCAACGTGGTAGAATGGAAGACTGTATGTACAAAAAAAGGGCATTTCCTTTTTCCCACATGTTTTGCAATTTATCTCGGGACTACAGAAATTATATTGCCTTCTTTGATATGATGATAGTCCTGTTATGGCCATTCCATCCAAGCAGCTTTGTGCCCATCAAATACACACTAGTTTTCCCGAAGAATACTAAGGGAGGGGGAGAGAAAGAAGTATTATCACTTTCTCTTTTGTGGTGAAGAAGGTGATGTTCTGTGATGTAGCTATGCCACGTGGACATGAAAAATTTGTTGCAGCCAAAATACAAGTTCCCTTGCTAGATCAGAGTGTCTAGTTTAAGAATACTTCCTTTCTCATTATGTGACATCATCGTGAACAAACTGATATTAAATGGCACAAAATCATTATTCTTGCATAATACCTTTCATCTCAGGGTTTCAAAGCACTTTACAGTCATTAATCTGTACCTCTTAACCCAGTAATCACATGAGTAAGGTGTTCCTCACACAGAAGAAACATCTCTAAGTATTTTCACATCCCGTTGAAGATGAGAGAAGAAGCCAAGATTACCCAGCGAGGAACTGGGATTAAAACTCAGCACATCTGCTCTCCATAAGCATCTTTCTTCCTTTCAAATGCATCTACAGATACAAAAGTCTGAATAAATATTGAGAAATAGGTAGTTTTGATCTGAAACCTGACGCTGCTTAGTTTATATTTAGACCCTCCAGCTGACCCGGGTCTGTTCTGTTGCTTTGTAGAGCAAAATTCTGTCATGTCATGCATGTAATCACAGCTGGTTGGTTTGTTTTACAAATGGCTTTATTCCCAAGCTGGATTTTGTTCGATATGCATCACCAACTCTGGCGTAATGGTCAGCAGCGTACCCAGACAAATAGTCTTCTCCCATGTGAATAACTGTAGTGACTCCTAATCTACTCACTCACTCTGTGGAGGGAAAGTATAGAAACAAAATCTATCCATGGGACAAGAACGCAGCTTAACTCAGAAAAAGCTTGCAGAATATTCACTGCAAGTTACTGGAAGATTTAAATTCTACATAAAAGACAAAATATTGCCGAGGCTTTCCAAAGTCAAAGGTTATTTGTCATGGTTTGTGTTCTGATTTTGCCCTGATTTTGGTTTAGGGTCATGTTTGTTTGTTGTGGGGTGAATGGGCTTAGGGCCAGTATAAACCTGGACTTACTGTCTGAGAGTCAAGGGTGTCAGCTCTGTGAATGAAAGTGTTTCTTCTGATTGCTCTAGCTCTGCCGTAGAAAACCCAGCATCAAGTTTTCATCCCTTGCATAGCTGCTATGTATGAACCAGTGCAGCCTTTTATTATCTTTTTCTGCTAAGCCTTGGCCATCTTTGTGCTTGTTTCTCATGACCAAAAAGCTGCCTGTTTGATGTTATTTATCTTTAGAAGGAGGAGGGTTGGCAACAATTCATTACCAGAAAAAAAAAAAAAGTCGGCAGTAAGGCCTTCTAAATATAACCACTTCTGAATTTACTGATTTGCTTTTTTTTCTTTATATGGAATTACTTTGCTGCTACTGTATCCTTTTGGATTCAGGCTGTTGTGTTATTTTTGAATCTTCCCATCTGAGAACAGTATTTCAAGCATTTGAACGTTTTCTTTCTACCATCTGTAGAAGAGTGGTAGGCTTTGACCTTGTCACCACCTGAAATGTTTTGAAACTTGCCCACACCTTTGTTTACTGTGGACTGGATTACTGTGATTCCAGCCAAACTTCCTGCCCAGACACTGCTATTAAAAGGTTTTATTAGAGTCAAGATATTAAGAACAGAACTTTATAATCTTCTTAATATTTTAAGTCACTTTATTCTATTATTGTTTCTTTGCATTGTGTGATGACGTGTCCCTCTTAACTTCTACCTTCAGTGTGTTGTATATACAAAGATATGCTTACAGCTTTGATTCTAGTCCAGTCATTCACAGGATATAGCTGGGATGGTGAAGAATTTTTTTGATCAAGTATTATTTTTACCAAAGTCTAAGATAGAGTGGACTAAAACCAGATGATGTACTAGTATTTGGGAAAAGGTAGGGATCATGAACTTCAGAGTAGCTACTCTAAGACTGCTAGAGGCAAAGATCAGACAAAATCTGAGATAGGTTGCAATAAGAAAACAGTTAATTGATGGTAACATAATTAATACCAGTTGGCACATTTTTATGGGTGAGAGAGCTTGACAATGGACTTGTGATGTGCATTTGTAACAGTGGCTAATAAACATACCTATGTTGATTTAATAAATGATTTGATCATCCTAAAGACATTGGACATTTTGATTAAAAAAACCCCAACAATATTAAATAGTTAATTGATGGGGTGAAAATGTCCTTATAAGAGAAGACTAGTTTGAGTTATTTTCCTACTCTGGTGAAATGCCATGTTTTTATTCCATGCTGATGGAATGCTGCTGGAAATGCTGATGACTCCAAGCCACTTATAAAACCTGACCTGAATAATTTGATAAGGGATGATCACTTGAGTAATATGTGTGTGTGACTATTAACAACCAGTGCTTATGGAGGAAGAGTCTAACAAAGGCTAATTTATTTATTTAATCTAAGAGTTAGCATTTATCACAGACCATGAGTGAAGGAAAGGTGACTGTCAGTTCTATAATCAAGCAGAAGAAACACCCTAAATTTGGAAGCAGAAACTAGATACACCGAAGCCACAAATAACCTGCAGCAACAGGGATTTTTATTCTGAAGCAAGCTACTTCTTGGTGTGATCTTCTGTGGTATGCAGAAGCTTCTTTAATACTTGATTTTTTTAAAAATAAAGACTGAAATATTTCTAAAATGGGTGCTATAATGCAAGCAGAAACTATATGGTTGAAATTTAACAGCCTGTGTTAGATAGGAAGTCAAGTTAAATGATGATAAAGTTCCTCAGGTCTTAATCTATGCTTATATCTTCCATTGAATCCTGTTTTCCTTCTAATAATGAATAAGCTCTGCTATCAAGGGTATATTCAAATGTCTTGGAACAGTAGAATATATGTCTCCATTCCTGGTATTTTCTATTCCCACATACAACAACTCACACAGAATTTTTCAGAGCCAGTGGAAGTACTGAATGGCTTTAAAATAAGCCAATACTTTAAGTGCTTTAATATTCAGTTTCAGTAAAAAGCATCATGTAAGATTATCGATCTGCTTTGCACAACAATGGCCTTATTGTCAGCTGGGGTGCTGCATCTTGGGGAGCAGTAACTCCTAGCCAACAGGACAATAACTGAGTTTAGAAATCGCTTCATCTCCGCTATCTACAACCTTCCCTTTTTGTCATGCGAGTGCTTCCTGAAAGAGCAGTGAAGAATATAGTTATAATTTGTTGTAAGGAATTATTTTCTTATCACCCAGATGCAGATCTTGTTCTGCACCACTGAAGTCAGTGGAAGTGGGATGAAGCTAAATGGGTGTTTGTCTTGTGAACTCTTTGTAGGTGCAAAAATGTGCTTGTGCTGCATCCTTCACCTTGGGAGACAAAGTTCCCTCTGAGGCTAGCAAGACTTTTTCAGGGCCAGGTTAGGGAAGAAGCTTTAATCTGACTCGTCACTTTGGGAAGTCTTCCCTCCCTCCTGAGTAAATCAGCAGCCAATGGTGACAAAGTTTCCCACTGTACTACCCAAGTTAGAGCCTCTGAGCCTGTGGTTGTGGTGCTTCTTTTGGTACTATTTCTGGACTACTGATGGATTCTTGCTTCGTGAGCATTTCCTAACCAAAGGCCAAGTGATATGTTACTCCTCGGTGAGTTTTTGGTTTTATCATTCTGTATCAGCAGCAGTTTGTTGTGCTTCTTCATTTGCCTTGGCTTGAAGTTTGCTTTTGTGACCTCCTTGGACAGGTACACTGCGGTACCTATGGGTGGGATGTGACCAGGCTGAACCCCAGCAGCTTGCACCCGCTTCTGAACTTGCCATATTAGAATAGGCAGGGATGTGAAAGGGAGAAGCTAAGCAAGCTGCCCTCCACAGAAGAGGATGGAGGAGTTGTGTAAGAATGCAACACAAACAGGGCCATTAGAAGTAATACTGGTGTCTGGTATGAGTTTACTTTTTGTTCTGTACTTTATACATCTCATTTCATTCCATCTAATCTAAGAATGCATTTGCATAATGACTTTTTGTTAAATAAAAGGTACACGGTTAAACTGTTTCATTATACTTTGGCTGACTTGCATATATGTTCAAATCCTTATTTCCTAATAACCTAGAAGGAGATGGAGTTTGCTAATGTTTCTAATTATTTCACCTACGTTTGGGGAAGTTTTCTTTTTAATCCAGTTCCCTACCTCTTCCCCTTTTCTTTCCTTCTTCTTTGCTCTTTCTCTTCTGTCGCAGAACACAGCCCCAGGCATTCAGTCTTAGGCAGTTGTCCAGATCTATTTTAAAACAAAATTTTAAATCAAAACTTCTTGCAGCTTTAGGACAAGGGTCACATGTACTTTCCCTGGGTCAGCAGGAAAACCTGTGATGACATCGCAGACCCATCTCTTTTATCTCCCAGTAAATATGTGCATAATGTAGACCCATGAAAATGTTGTTTTTCAGGAGAAGTCGAGGTTATCTTGTCCATATAGGATCAGTTGAAAGAACTCTGGCTCGGAAAAGAGGGAAGGTAGGCATATCTTATTGAAGAAACCTATTTATTTTTTTCTTCCTGATTAACAGCAAAGACTCAGCAAAGCATATCTAGATTTTGCAGTGTTGACAAGCAGCTTCGTTGTTACCATAATAATATCTCTTGATATCAGAGGCAGAGAAATGTGGAACCTGAAACACCAATCAGGTATGGGAGAAATCGTGCCATTTTGCAGATACTGAGACAGACGAATCTTTTCTAAGCTCTAGTTCATTGTTCACATCCTCTGTCAGTTTTCCATCCTGAACCCACCTAAGCCTATAGTAATGTAGAAAGGCAGATACTTTGAACAAAACTTGGAGTAGAAATAGATGTTAACACATCTGAAGCTGCATTTGGAGCTGAAAACATTCTAGTTTGTTTTTTTTTTCCCTGATGTTTCTGTGGTAGTTATCCTTGTAAGTTTTTCAGCTGCTTTTGAATCTGTACTGTTGGCTGTGAAAGTGAGAGAACAGCTTCTGCAGATGAAAGGCCAGCAGTGATAGCATTGGAATGTGACCTCGGACATTTATCAGAATGACATTGTCTGTCAGACGATACAGCATTCTGGTTTTTCCGACCCCTTTTGGCATGGAATCAGGTCAGTTCAGGATGGAGGCAAATATTGCCATGCTTAGTTAATAGGAAATAGGCTTCATTTCAAAAGCCCTCTCTTTTAGGTAGATATTTATCATGTTCCTCTGTCACTTCCAACCTGGTTTAAAAGTCTGCTTCAAAGAAACCACTGGGATTAGAGAAAGACTTGTTCTTCTCTCTGAAGAAAAAAAAAAAAAAGGAAAATGAAATAAATATCAAATGAGGATAATTTTCTTGCTGCGAATCATGGGGATTCTTCTGCTTAATAGACCAAGAGTCTCACGTACTGTAAGTGATTATTCCTTCCTGCCTCACATTTGTGAAGTACCTGAAACAATAACAGAAAAGAAGCTGTTATCTAAAAGATAGATTTTTGAGTAAATTCTGTTACTTGGGTGTAATTTTCATAGCTTCCTTCTCCCTGCCTGCCATTGAAAATGAGGCAAGTGTTTGGTGAATAGACTATGGAGGTGAAAGCTGGGACAGTTCCGTTCTCAGCCTGGCCGTTGGCTTGCACTGTGAGCAAGTTATTTCCTTAAGCCACAACATCCACAGCTGCAAAGCAGGGTGAGACGCGAGAGTCCTCAGAATAAAACCCTGTCCTTTGTAATGCAAATTCTACTTGTGCTATGAAGTAGTCCAATGTCTAACATATCAATGATCTAGAAAAAAAAGAATCCGTTTAACCAGTGTATTGAGTCATCGGCCAAGTTTTGAGCATGCTCGTAATGTTCTCACTAGTTTTGAATCTTGCCTGAACTGACTGGCTGAGTCATGTTCTGGTGATTAAGTGGTATGTCTGAACAGGAAACATACTGCAAAAGGCTTAAGGGGCTTTATAAATAGAAAACGTTCCGAGGGAAAATCATTACTCAGAAAGCAAATCCTATTGATACATGACTGCATGTATGTTGTCTGTTCTACAAGGCCAGTGGGTTTTTAATGGAAAATTTTGTATCTTTAAAAAAATCCAACCACTTTAAGTACTTAATACTATTTCTTTATGTCTTTATCTTACTCAGATGAATGCGTAGGGGCAGTAATCACTTTTAAACCTGAAAATAGACTGCATCGATAGTTGTCCTTTTGTTTTCGAGGCTTATACTTTGGAGTCGAAGAGTGTGTATTTCTTTAACCTTACTGTTGTTAAACTGACAAAATCCTGATTTACCGTGCACTTCCTATGTGGATTTTTCCTGTGATACAGCATATATATGTCATACATACAGAGGGAGCAAGGAATGGGACACAAAAGGTAGGAATTCCTGCATTAATATTACTTCTGCCATTGTTCAATCAGTGAGAAGCCTTAGACAAGGCTTCCTGTCATTTCCCTAGTTTTTCCTAGGGCTGTGATTTGTCTTCACTTTGGAAAGCTGGGATAACAGCTACTCCCCCATTTCAGAATGGTATTTTACCACATGCTGAATACAAAGCACAATAGGATGTGCACAGTAGGAACTCAATGATTTTGTCCACAAAACCAGAAAAGATGTCTTCAACCCCCGCCCCCTCCAGTTAGCAGCAATTTTAGGATCCCTTCCTGGTCATATGACAGTGTAACTTCCTGACAGACTGATCATTTGATTGAAAAGAGCAGTTCTGTCATTGTTTACAGAGGAGCTATGTTGTTAACACTGGAAAAAAAAAGTATTGTGGACAAGTAATGGAACTAAAATCAAACTTTGCTAATTTATAGCCGGATCCAAAGCTAACCAAAGCCAGGGGGAGTGTTTCCACTGACTTCAGTAAACTTTGCATATTTGTCCACAAAAGTGCTAGAACCACAGCCCAGCCAGGCCCTGGGAGATGCTCCAACCCCTCGTTCTCAGCTGACCTCCTTTGGCCAGCATACAGAGCTGCTAGAAAATGGCACTACATGCAGTACCAGTACTACATACAGTACCAAGGGCAGGCCAAACTAAATCCTGAAAGACCAAAAAAAAAAAATGCTACAGGAAAACCCTCACTTAAAAAGAAAAAGCTGAATATAAATAACAGTAAAAACAGTAGGAGTATTATGGGTTCTTTTGCCTCCAGGCAAGCGCGCCTACGCATTTATAAATAATGACATGCAGACGTTAGTTTAGTTTAAGGTGCTTACTGATGTTTTGTAGACTAATGTTTTAAACAAAACAGAAGGCAAGAGCGGGCAAGTTTCCAAAATCTGGGTATATTGTGAAATAAAAAACTACGTATAGGCTTTCTCTCCATGAGCACGCACAGAAATGTATGTGCTGGCTAAAAATCCTACTACTGGACAGTAAAAAAAAATAAAAATCTTACTTTGTGACTATTTGTAGTGACTAGTAAAAGAAGTGGCAGGGCTCATGAAGGAAATCAGCCGTGTCATTCAATTAATTAGAGACGGAAGCGCGCTTGAAATGTAGAACATTTTTTAATAAGGAAGTTTCATCTGTAAGGTTTCACAGTCACCCATCCTCTGATAATAGTCTGTTAGCAACTGTGTTTTAGTGGAATTTCATATGAATTATCCATGTAGATCTCAACTTCTGTTTACTGTCTGACAAAATACATTGTCTGTGTGGGTGAAAGTGAAAGGCCAGACAGCACTCTGTAGATCACCAGGAAGTACTGCGCTGCTGCAAATAAGCCATTTGAATCCTGTAAAGTTATTTCAAATTGACTTTTTTGTCCAGTACTGAAAACACCTTCTAGTCTTTAGCTTATATGCTGTTAAACAGTACATTGGTGAATGGGTGATGCCAGATGCGTATCTTGAAAGAGCAGCATAATTGCTGCTGATTAAGAAATTGCAGGGATGTAATATAGCTAAAAGAAGCGCTTCCCATGCAGAAGGAAGTGCTTTCAAATCAGGAAGGTTGAACGGCAGAAGATGACTTTTTCAGTTGTGCTGAGTTTCACAGGTCAATCTCATGTATGAATTTTAAATAACCTATGAAAGGCACTTGAAAGAAATGCCAGTTCTGTGAACAACATGGAGTAATCATACCACAAGCTGATGGACCAAGTTTCTGCTCAACAGGATTCCCCCTGGGAATGTGGCAGTTGTTAGATGTCTTCATTTCAGCTGCTGCGAGAAGCACTTGTACCCAGGTTTTGTTTTCTCCCCAAGTGCTGCTGTTACCATTCCAGAGAGTTCAAAGTGGTTTTGCTCTCGGTGTGTTCAGGCTCCTCCTTTACCAGCTGAAATCTGATATTTCAGACTCTGGGTATGCATGAGCAGGAAGGGTGGAGGGATGCCAACTGCCCTGTTGACAAATTTGCACATGCACAGAATTATTTTTTTTTGTAATTAAACAGTACTTTTTTTTATCTTTTTTTTTTGATGCTGGCACTGAGCTATTGGCAGATGGTGCAGTTCTGAAAAGGTCTCTCTTTAAGCTACACTTGTTTGTTTGAAGTTGCTAACACCACATGTTTAAACACTAAATTATGGAGTTTATAAAAATATTTTGCAGATTGTCAAGAACAATATTGCTTGTGCTGTGATCCAGGGAGATCATATGAGTTCAGAAAAGCCAAGCAACAGAAAGGAGGCTGTTCAACAAGCCTCAGTATTACCCCAGGAGCTGGTGGCAGTTCATGAGGTGGCACCTCTCTGTCAAGCCCTAAGCCAAAAGCTGAGTGGTGGCAGGAAAGGTGGTGCTGCAGAGTCTGCCACCTCTGGGGGAGGCAGCAGAGGGGCTCAGCTCACAGAATCACAGAATCATTTAGTTGGAAAAGACCCTTGGGATGATCATGTCCAACCATTAACCCTACTCTACAAGTTCACCCCTAGACCATGTCCCCCAATACCACATCTAAACGATGCTTAAACACATCCAGGGATGGTGACCCAACCCCCTCCCTGGGCAGCCCATTCCAATCTCTCACCACTCTTTCCATGAAGAACTTTTTCCTAGTGTCCAGTCTAAACCTCCCTTGTTTCAGCTTCAGCCCATTCCCTCTGGTTCTGTCACTAATGACCTGAGAGAAGAGACCAGCATCAACCTCCCTACAATGTCCTTTCAGGTAGTTGTAGAGAGTGATGAGGTCTCCGCTCAGCCTCCTCTTCCTCAAACTAAACAGACCCAGTTCCTTCAAATGGTCCTCATATGATCTCTTCTCCAGTCCCTTGCCCAGCTTTGTTGCCCTCCTCTGCACCCGCACCAGCACCTCAAGATCTCTCTTGGACTGAGGTGCCCATAACTGGACACAGTACTCGAGGTGAGTCCTCACCAGTGCTGAGTACAGGGGGACAATCACCCCCCTACTTCTGCTGGTCACACTATTCCTGATCCAGGCCAGGATGCCGTTGGCCTTCTTTGCCCCCTGGGCACACTGCTGGCTCGTGTTCATTCATTTGACAATTAGAACCCCCAGACCCCTCTCCGCCAGACAGCTCTCCACCCACACTGCCCCAAGCCTGTAGCTTTGCATGGGGTTGCTGCGGCCCAAGTGCAGGACCTGGCACTTGGCCTTGTTGAAACTCCTACCGTTAACAGTGGCCCAGTGATCCAGTCTAAGTCTCTCTGGAGAGCCTCTCTCTGGAGAGCCTCCCTCTCCTCACGCAGATCGACACACCTGCCTAACTTGGTGTCATCTGTGAATTTACTGATGGTAGACTCTGTGTCCTCATCAAGATCATCAATGAAGATGTTCAATAGAAATGGTCCCAGCACTGAGCCCTGAGGAACGCCACTTGTGACCTGCTGCCGGCTGGTTTTAGTACCACTGGCCCTTCCACTGCTCCTACAACCAGTTGTGAATAGTTCCATCCCATCCCATTTAGGTAATGTGTGACTTCAGTGGTACTTAGATATTTGCTAATATGATCATAAAATCTGACATCTCAGTTAAATTTCCTGTGCTGCTAGCTGTGCTGCAGGAAACAGCAGATTTCTTACTGGGGGGAGTCCCATATATAGCTGATGATACCTACTTCTTTCTCTAGTCTGAAACAGATCACAGAAGAGAACCAGAATGAGGCCCGTGCAAGAAAAGTAGATTCAGAAGAATACAGCTCCCTTTAATTTCTCCTGGCCAGCTAAACCAGATTATTTTGGTAAACACTTCCTTGTGTTCTAAGATGCTGCACTAGTAACACTGATCCCCTGTCAGCTGTTCTTAAGGTGCCATAGCTCTTCCCAGCCACCAGCCAGCCACCTGGCCACCCTCAGCAGTCTGTTTCTGTCTCAGACTTAGACCCATGAAACACCTCTCAGACACACAAACAACTTGCAGTGTGCTGCCTTGTGCTTTAGCCATAGCCGCTATATTTGTGGTGGTCTCTGTCCATTTTTCTCCCCTAGTCCTGATGGATTGGCTGTAAACCTAAATTTAGGATGTAACACTCTGAAATACACAAATTATTTTATTAAATACTGCAGAACTGCATCAGGCTTGCTGGCTGTTTATGGCTGTAATCAGTGACCAAACGTAGAGTCCTGAGCTGTCATTAATGCTAATTTTACAAAGAAAATAGGTAAAGAAGCAGTACTTGTTTAGAAAAAAAAAAGCCAATTCCTCTTCTCACTGCAAAGGGGACCAAGCCATGCTCTCTTAGTCTGTCCAGAGAGCAGAGAAATGTCAACTGACCCATGTATGCAAACACTTCACAAATTCAAAGCTGACTGAATTCCAGACATTTTACAGCTAGGAATACAGTTGTTATCTCATTAGGGCAGCTGCAATTCCTTTTTTTATCGACTGCTTCAAAGAGCAGCTGATACAGCCTAGGCTTCCAGTTCAAGTATCTTCTTACTCCGTGTTGTGAAAGTGGATTAGAAATAACATATTGCAACTGATCTTCATTCTCCAAAAGAAAAATGAAACAAAGCTCTGCTACCGAATGCAGTCCTTAACTAGAGCAGCCAGTTTGTGATTGACTTTGCAATACAAACCTGGTGATCAGCAGAGTTTGCAGCCTAAGACTTGCACTTTTCTTCTGTATCCTCTCTGTTGATTTACAATTGGGAATTCATGTAACTGAGATGTTCTGTGTTGCTGTGAGAGCTCCCGTGGAAATGTGAGGACATGATTCTCCTGCTCCTTGAACTGAGAATTTGGGTGACCTGACTGGCAACTCATAAAAAGACTCTTAGGTAAAGAGCAGCAGTGATGCTGGTTTAGCAGGACAGTCCAGTGTGAAAAAGCCTTCAGGTTGCTTTGACTGGTTTTAAGGCTGAGGATGGAAGTTCTCTGCATGATGTATGTGGAAAGATGCCAGAAAGCAGAGGATTCCAAGAAGTCTCCTTCTTTACAGTCTTTATAACAGCACTACATATTTTCTGCTCCTTGGTATTAGATTGGATGTCTGGCCCTCAGGAAAGGTTTGGCTATTACCAAGAGG
>WTSP01013316.1:149340-165251 GCA_025331215.1 Actenoides lindsayi | reverse complement strand
ACGTGGGGCGGGGGTCGCGCCGCGTGCCCCGCCGCGGTCGTGGGTGGAGCGGGGGCGCGGGCGGGGGGGGTGGTGGGTGGGGGGGGGGGGGGGGGGGGGGGGGGGGGGGGGGTTGGATCAGCAGATCGCAAATCTCCTTTTCCTTTCCCCGGCGTTTTTTTGGGCTGCAGGGTGCGGTGACAGGGAGCAAGGGGTGGCACGCTCCGGGCTGCTGTGGCATTCCCGGGCCCTTGCAATTAATAGAAATTTGTTTATGAGAATAACCACCTCAGGTCACGGTGCCCTCGATCCGCTGAGGCAATCGCTCAAAGCTACTGGTTCAGCCACCACCGAGCCCCAGGGAGCGTCCACCTCGGACTCAAAAGTCCCCGGGTGCCGCTTTTATTTTGGTTTCTCAGATGAGCTCTTGAACCCGAATGCTTTAAAGCGAGGAGAGGGGGGAAAACAAGAAAAAAAAAAAAAATTAGGAAGAGAGACCTTCTGCTAATCCGACTCATTTTCTCGTTAAAAACAGCCTGGTGACAAGACAGGGATGGTAGTCCCGAGACACTTGAGATGGTACAGATATGCTGGAGACGGCTTTCCTGTAGTTAAAACGCAATATGCAATTCCCAGGGAGTGCGGGCAGCTCGAGCTGTGCCCCTCTGGTCCCGGCCCCGGGCAGGGAAGGGGGGTCCCGGGTGCCTGCGAACTGCTGAAGGAGGAACGAACCCAGTAATATAAACTCAACTGTGGGATTTTTATATGGAGATTTCTTTTTACAGCAATGAAATTAGAAGGAAGAGGGCTGTTGGGAGGAGGCAGATCTTTTCTGTTTGTCATTTTTCCGCAGCGTGTGACGCTTTCGCTTTATCCGGAGCCCAGCGCCTGCGGGACGGGACGCTCGGGAGCAGCGAGAGGGCTGCCGCTTGGGGTTCTTTCTTTCAGTGGAGACCAGAGGTTGAGCACGGCTTCTGTTCAAGTAGCACTTTTACAGGGGGGATTTCTCACTCTGCCTGGACACTGCCAGGCTGGGCTCGCATCAAAGTTTCCATTCTAACCCCCCTTGTTATGAAGATGTAGAGAGCAGCCTCCAGCATTCCGTTTGGGCTGGGAACTGGGCAGCCTGGGTGCCTTCATAGGGTTTTTGGCCTTTTCCTTCTGGTTTTGTACCTTCCCTGCTTTCTGTCACCCGGGGCCTGGTTGCAGCTCCCCAGGGGCTCCCGCCACCCACTCTTGCCTCCCATTGCTTCTTTCTGCCCCCCAAAAGCAGCAGCAGTTACTGCATTGCCTCAGTGGCGACTTTGGGATGCCAGGCATGGGGTCATTACCCCAGGACCCCTCTCCCCTATCTGCCAGAAGGGTCTGTGTCGAGCGAGGCCTTGTCACCCTCTTCCCTTGTCTGTCCCATCTGGGTCCCAGCTCTGGGGACCAGCTTGACAGCTGGTGGAGGTGGCGGTGGCTGCCAGGCGGGCAGGGCAGCAATGCCCCAGCAGAGTGGTCTCCTTTGCTGGCTGACAGCATGCAGCTCCAGTTTGGGGGGGGGGGAAGATGTCCCCATGGTGGGGAGGGTTGGAGGATGGGGGCACTGGGAGGCCACCAGCAACCCCCATGTTTGTTGCAGGATGCTTGCCACTGGCCTCGTGGTGGCTCCCGCATACCCATGAGGTGCCTGTGCCACATGTGGAGGGGCAGCAGCTCGGGCCCACTGTGGGGGTTGTAGTAACCCTGCTGTGGGGGGACAGTCCCACACATCCCACTCTCGAAAACACCCTCTGGCCCTGCACAGACCCCCTCACCCGGGCAGGGTTTTGAACCCTGATGTGTCACCCTACAAAGGGATGGCAATGCCAGGACGTGGGCGATGCTGCTGAAAAATGGCCCTCTTGGAGTTGGCAGGGACGTTTCTGGGCACACAGGAGCAGCTCTGAGGAGTGGGAGTGGAGACTGGAGCAGTGCTGGACGTTGCTACAGGTGCCTCAACACCCCCTCATGGGGTGTCCTGCTCCAGCTTCCCCATTTGTGTCCCCCCTGACAAAGCTCCTCAGATGGAAAGCAGCCTCTCTGCCTGTGTGTCGATGTGAGGGGCACAAAGCGGTGTGAAATTATGGAGCACTCCCCAGAGCCGCAGTTTGATGTTGAAGGCCCATGGAGCTGGAGAGGCTGCTCGGTGGCGAGGGGAGCCCACTGGGGTTTGAAGTGTCTCCCCCCAGGGGACACAGAGTAGTTTTTTAAGCAGTGTCGAGGCTAGTGCGTATTTTTCCCAGGTGAACTGCACCTCTGGAAAGAAATGCTTCATCTTTTACGAAATACTACTTAAATAAACAGTGCCCCACTATAATTTTTGCTTTTGAAATTAACTCCTTCAGGCCATGAGGCTTACCCATGCCCACACAAAATAGCTGCCAGGACTTCTAAAGAAAAAAGAGAAATATGTCTGGGAGAGAAAAATTTAGCCTGACAGAAGAGAACCCATAAATCTCTCCCCTTCTCTGTGCCAGTCGAGGATGGGTTGCAGGAGCAGTCAGCCTGTTTCAGAGCCGGGTGCCACTGTACCAATATTAGTTAAAAGGAGTTTTGTGCATATTAATGCGTGTGCACCGAGGCCAGACTGCGTGCTGCATGGGGACAGCCTATTCCCTGGCTGAACTGAACTATCTTGTTTTCTAATCTAACCTACTTTTTTTCTTTCTTTCTTTTTTTTTTTTTTCTTCTTCTTTTCTCTCTCAGAAGTTGGTGCTTTGCAGGAACCTGTTCTCAGTGCAATCTCAGAGCTTTTTGTGGGTGTCTGATTTCTGTAACACGTTTTGGTTTCCAGTATGAATGTAACGTACAAAGAATATCATGACGCTGCTCTAGGTGTACATGATCTTATCTACCTGACATTTAGAGTTTTTTTAACCGTCCAATTCACCCGATTTGCATAAAGCTCACGTGATTTTTCTTTTTTTCCTCCTTTTTTTTCATGCATGACCATAACAAACTAGTCAGGTTTACCAGACTGTTTTCTGCCTGTCAGCATGAACTCGGGACCCGTCTCTCTCCCCCTTCTTCCTTCCTGGTGGAGGTTGGGGATGTTAAAGGTAGCACTTGGAGGGGACCTGTGATCCCGGACAGCCACTGAAATCCTTCATAACCAAATGTGTTCCATGAAAACAAAGCAGCTGAGTGTGCATCCCATCCGGTTCTTGTTAATTTAAATAGACAAGACTTCTTTATATTGATAAGGAAACTCCCCGGAACAGCCCCCTGGATCCCCGAAGGCTCCCCCTGCCGTGGCCGTCCTCATTACAAAACAAGGCCGCAATTAAAATAAACTCCAAGAGCTAAACAAACTGCTGCCTCTCACTGGTCATGTGTTAGCTTTAGCCTTTAACGCAGAACAAAATGTTTTCCTGGGTATCGGAAGAGGCATGGGCTCTGACTGGGAGGAGAAGAGGGAGCAGCAGCCGGGCGTATGGAAACGGCAGGGAGTACTGCAGTGCTCATTGGGTCTCCTTTTTCTTGCTTTCTTTTCTTTTCTTTTTTTTTTGTTTTGTTTTCTTTGGTTTGATTTGGGTTGTTTTTTGTTGTATTTTTTTTGTTTACTTTTTTTTGTTTGTTTGTTTTTGTGTGTGTGTGGTGTTCGTTTGTTTTTTTTCTTTAATTGGAGTGTTCGTGATCTGGCTTGGTCTTTACTATGAGAGAAAGGGCTGTAAGTGGAAAAACTTGAATGTCATGATAGAGCTTGGCTGTTCCAGCACGTCCTGAGCACACCTGACTGTACGTCACCCTTGCCCAGCCCAGGTCCCAGTCAGCCCACTGACCACTTGCCAATCCGCAAGCCCCTGGCCCAATTTGTGTTGCTTTCATCATACCTCATGCAGAGGCTTTAGATGGCCGTAGGTACCACTCGGCATGTGCTGGCATCTGGAACTGGACTGGTATGGTGGTGGGGGGCACAGGGCACCCTGGAGGACAGGACCAGAGGGGTGGAGAGACAGATGTAGGGAGGGAGGAGTGCCCAAAAGGTGTACAGCCGTCCAGCCAGCAGTGCCTCCATACAACAACACAGCTCCTCACACCACCTGAGAGCATGTTGTCACCTCTGTGCCATGTGCAGGCACCTTGTTTGGGGTAAGAAATTGCACTTGGACCAGTACCCCACGAGAAGAACCACTCCAGTGATGGAGGGCTGTGCATCCATGCCACACTCAGATGAAAACCCGGGATAATATTCCTGCAGAATTGCCCAAATAACTGGCATATCTGCTCGGCTCTCGCTGCCAGGAGACAGTGCAGGCTTGCCTGTCAGAAATGACTTTCCTCCCACATAAGCGAAGGACTGAGATATCTGCCTGTCTGCCTGCCGAATTCCCAAACACTGCCTGTGAGTAAACATCAGTTACCAGGAGGTGCATAAGGATCGTCCCTGTCCCACTAAGCACCACCAGCTCTGTGCCACCTCTGCCCCCCCAGTTCTGTGCCATCTCTGCCCCATCTTTGATTAAAAAGAGACACTTCATCCAGAGGTTTTCCAGCCACAGATAATTCCCTCCAACCCATCCCCGGTCCCACTCAATTATTAACCAATTATGGACCAAAGCCTGTCAGTGCCTTGGTAGGGCAGTGCCGGGCAAAGGAGCCTCCTGGCCCAGCATGTGGTGGGGTATCGTTTGCCCAGCCAGCATCCCCAGCCCACTCCATTGCTTGTCCCCAGATATTGTCATCCTGGCACCACAAAAGCGTGTGACCTGTGGAAGCTGAAAATCTCTGGCCTGTGGCTGAGTGGCACCACTGACCTCTTTCCTTTTCATCAGATCTGTCAACTTTCAGCTATCAAGATTAAAAAAAACCTCACTAACTCCTACAGATACTTTCCTGATAAGGAGTTATGCTGAGGTAGTTCACACCTAAAGCAGAAGTGGTTACTTTGTTGGGAAACAAAAATAAAAAGAGTAAGTGCAGTGCTTGCTGTGGATGGTTAATAGTATTATTTATTACTCTTATACTCATGTCTCAGAGAATCTTGCAGATGCCCGATACTAAAAAGCAGAAGACAGCCTAAGAAGAAGGACGATGCCTCAAAGTTTTATGGGCACAAGCACATTGAAATTAAAAGAGGGATTTGCATCGATCCTGCTAATTTTGAAACAGGCCTCTAAAGTTTCAGGCTAACTCAGCCTGCTTTGGGTTTTTTTGTTTGTTTTTTTTTTTAATAAACTCCTCGGACATCTCAGCCAGTAGAGTACTACGTGAATTTCAATTGCTTTCTTCAAATAAAACATCAATATAATTTTTATATTCTTTGAAAAGTATCTGTACAATTTTGTTCACAGAAACCCTTTGATTTAGACTTAAAGGATTTAGTGACTGGATGAGAAGGTATCTGGAAGTAATGGTGAAAATGGTAATTATTTGTTTTACTGCCTCCTGAAATGCTTTTATTTCTTTGTACTATCTCTAAAAGCATGTCTGGCAATAACAAGCTGTCTCTGAAAAGAATTCAATTAAATGTATTGCCAACAGAATATTTTATAATTTTTTATACCAGTAGTTAGAGTGTTAAATAATATATTAGTAGATTTATAGACTACATTTAGGTACAACTATGAATAGCTACAGTAAAAACCCAGAATATTCATGTAAAAAGGGAGGAGGGGAAGTTTGGTCTCTGGGTTTTAAGATTTTTTTTGTGCTTATTTGAGTTTCAGTTTTAGGACTTGAAAAGAATTAGATTTTCTCATCTTTTTCTGTTATTCTCAAATGATAAGAATAATTCAGCTATTTTTTGAGACAAAATTTCCCATGGGATTTCTCCTTGTTTTAAATAATTAAATATTAAAGGACTAAGAAAGAAGGAGGCAGATTCTACGATACGGACATGAATCGAATGGGATATTTATTTGCATAGGTACATGGCAAATAGGGAAGTATCAATCCCAAAGCAGTATGAAATTGCCAGTTACTCCATTACAAGGTTACAAATAGATTATTACCCATAAGAACGTAACTCTTAATGTCCTAAAAATAATTTAACTCTAGGATTATTTTTATTTAATCTAGTAAATGATAAATATATTTTTAATTCCTATAAAGCAGAAATAAAATGTCTCCCAGGAGCTGGAAAATAAACCTAACTGTTCCCACCCTCTACTCCCTTATTTTTATGGGCATTCCTTCCCCCCCACCCCCCTTCTTTTCTTTATAATTTTTTTTTCTTTCTGAAGTCTCATCGACTCTTCTGGATTTTGCAATTTATTTCTCCTTCTTTTTCCCTCAAGAAAAGCAGTTTTCATCAGAAAACACGATACTTTTTTCCTTCCGAGCCTCCCTGCAAATTGCCTCGCTCTCTTCCAGACAAGTTTCTAGGATCAACAAGTTAACCTTCAGAGAGATTACAAAGGTACAAGTGGGCTGCTTAAGAGGTGAATCATTAAACATAAGGTGAAGTGTACGACTGCAAAAGGTTTCAATTAAAGTGACAGTTCAGGCAGCCTTTGCCTGCCCGGAAAAGGTATGATTTTATTGTCAGTGCCACCTCGGGAGCTTCATCCATCCCGGGCAGGGAGGGCTGGTTCCCCCCGGCCGTGTTCTGCATCGCCAGGGCTGCTGCTGCTGCTGCTGCTGCGGTTCTCTCTCCTGCAAACGACTCCGACGGTTTCAGCGTGATAAATTCAACTGTGACAGCATTAAATATGGGAAAAGAGCCAGATCTCCTTTCTGTCCCACCCAGGCTGGAATGAAGGAGTTTGCCTCAAACCTGCCTTCCCAGAGGCTTCACCCAACGGTCCTCATTACCTCGGCCTGAGGGAGAGCAGAATCAGGCCCACAACTTTCCCCACTACTTCCCTGAATCCCGCTTGTTTCTAATTATTATTTTTTTAAAAGTAGTTTTGTTTTAATATAACAGCATATTTAATAAGCAGCCCTGGGGTAGAGGGAGGAATGTGAGATCCTTGCCGAGTGGTGGAAATCCTGCACTCGTGCTGCCTCGTCCCCGCGTCCCCGCAGCTGTTCCGTGCGGGGCTGGCACGTTGGCACCTCTGGGCCCCTTGGCAATGTCCCATGGGTGTCCAGGGACCGTCTGCTCCGATGCAAAGCCTATATATCTCTGCCCAGAGGGCGATGCCTGGACAACCAGTTCACAGACAGCTGCTGCGGCTCTGTCTGCCCTGCACAGAGGTCCTGCATGCTTGGGAGGGGTATGTGCAACCTTGGGCTTGGTTTTTCTGGCTTTGGGGAATACAGGCAGCACGGTGGTGAGGCAGGAGGTAGGGTGGGCTCAGGTCAGCTGTTCCCCTGACCTGGAACAATTTCGTGACATGTTCTGGCACTTCCCTGATTTCAATTTCAAGTATTTCTGGGTTTTATATTTCAGTCCAACACGTTCCCGTACGGCAGCCCCGGGTGTGGATGAGCACAAGGATGCTCCAGCGATTGGGTTAATTCCCTCCTGCTAATTCCTTACATAATCATGTGGGCTCAGATCCTCAAAAGTACTTGTGTGCCTGCCTCCCTTGGAAATCAGGGAGTTTAATTGTCTGCTAGAATTATTGTGTTTTGTTTTGAAAGCAGAGCAGGAAATAACAAACTTGGGTTTTATGAGATTTGTTTGCCTCTCTGTGGTCACAGAGCACTTTATCTACCTTTGCAAATAAATTCACAGTTAAATAGAGTAGTGCCCAGACTACAGATGGGTTTTTAGACTGTGAGCAGAGGGAACTGGGTGCCATCATAGGTTTGGGGAGCTGGGTCTTGGCCTGTTGATGCTTCTGGTCCCAGATGGTAAAATGTGTATAGGACAATGACAGAGTCTCACGAAGATGCTGGAGGGGAGAAGCCATTAAAGACTGTAAGATGCTGAGATAGGGGGATAATAGAGATCCCGTCAGTGAGAGATGCCATCTATTACAGATAACTATTGCACAGCTCACTGCATTTCCCTCTCTGGAAATGGCTCCTTTCTTAGTTTCATTTTTGGCTATGTGACCCAAAAGAATTCTTCTCACTCCTTGGCGTTTGTCCCCTTCAGATATTTCATGCAATACGGAAGGAGGAGGAATCAAAATACCATGACATTGAAGTTTATTGCTGATTCTGCTCACGTCGGTTGAAATCAGTCACTAAAACCTCAGCCTGCAGGACCCCGTGCTCTGTATTTTTCTTCTCTAGGTAATCGTGATGGCAGCAGGGGGAGGTAAGTAGAAGGGAAAAGGACTGATTTTATTAGGTGTTAGAAGAGCTTATTAGAAAACAGGGGGAAAAAAAAAAGCAATAAAATTATAAAGACGGGAATTAAAACAAGAGATGAAATCCGGTCCCTGCTGGCTGCCAGGGGACACTTCTCTCCTCACACACCCTTTCGCAGCTTGGAAGATGCCCAGGCATTGATAAACATTTTACAAAAGCCCGACTCCACAGCAGCAAACTGTGGTGAATACCAGGAGAAAAAATAGTCGGGTGCCAGGATCAGCCCGGCAGCTTCAGAGGCAGTGTTTAACCTGATGCCTTGCAGCCTGTGGGCCCTGTTTGGGTTTGTTGTCAGCGAGCAATTTGGATCTGCAGTATACCTGGGTTATATTTAGGTCAATTAAATTAATTGCTGGAACAGACAACCCTTTTTTGACCCAAGGCACTTTCTGCCCCCCTTCTCGATACTGTAGGGCTGATGTAGTGATTCTGGGGCTTTGGTTTGGCAGTCAGCATGTGTGTATTTTATGTAAGAAACAGCAGCCGAGATGGATGCTGCTAGACAAATATTTGGTTAATTTTTGTAATTATTAGTAATAACAATACTCTGCTCTCTCAAGCACCTTTCATCTCCGAGCGTTTTCGGAACGTGAGTAAAGCCAAGCCACGCAACTCCACTCTAGGGGCTGTAATTAGCTTTAGCTCCACGTTGTAGATGAGGAAAGTGAGGCGGAGGGAGGCGGGAGGACTGGCGGTGCAACAGTGCTGGGGAGAGGTGTTCTGAGCAACAGCCAGCAAGGCCTGACTGAAGCAAAGCTCCAGTCACTACTGGAGGACCTGTCCTGCAAGGCAGTCTTATCTCATAAGGCTGTGCTGATATTTGAGCCAGATCCTGAGCCAGGAGCCTGAACTTTTCCTCCTGGTAGCTTCAAACATGCCCTGGCCAGGAGGGTATCCCTTGGCCACTCGCACATGTCATCTCCCCTCAGTATGAGAAATGATGGGACAAGATAGTTTTATGTGATTCCCCTTTCCCAGCTCTCCTGGTGCTTTAGCTCTACATGCCAGAATCCCATAGGATGATGATCATTCTTCAGTGACCAAGAACAGGAGGGACCTGGTGGGCTTTGAAGCCTGCTTCCCACAACCCTGAGCCACCATATCCTCCTTGGCAGCTACAAACTCACCGGGTTGGCTTTTTGTCTCTGTCTGCCTATTGCAGGACCTCTTTCCCCAAGTGGTTAGGGTGCTTTTTTTAATTTCCACCCTATGTTTCTTCATCGACTGTTGATCCCCCACCATGCTTAGGTGAGCTCTGTAGCAGCTTTGCCCTCCTGCTCCTTTATGCTCTAGATCTCTTGGACTTCTGTGTCCAGGACATGTTTGTCTTGCTTTGAAACAGGTAGAAGACCCAAGAATTAGAGATTATGCCTTAGGAAATTCAGCAATTCTTTCCAAAGTGATTTAATAGATCTCTGATGATTTCTTACTGATCCCTGCCCTTCTTTTAGGCCCTGGAACAGAGGTAGAAGAATGCACCACATGTCCTGCAACTCGGCCACCTGGCATCCTGCCCCAAGTCCTTATCACCACCTCCTTCTGCAGTTAGTATGAGAGACTTTGGTTCATCACCCTTGTTGGATGCAGCTGTGGTGGCTTAGAAGGTTGTCATTCCACACTGTGACTCATAGATATATGTGGAAGACATAGATGTATCAGGATAGAACACCGAGATTTCAGGACATGGCTAAGGTGATTCGCGTTGGCTCTTTCCATCTTCAACTTCCTTTAGTAGGGTCATGTCATGATAGCCAGCATCTAGGCCTAAAACTATGATGGGTAAGTTTGAGATCTAAATTTGGAAAAAAAAGAAAACAAAGGAAAAAGAAAAAAAGAGCAATATTTTTTTTCTATTCTATTCTATTCTATTCTATTCTATTCTATTCTATTCTATTCTATTCTATTCTATTCTATTCTATTCTATTCTGATGGATCACAAATGTGTGTTCCCAGCAAGTCTCCTGGTTTAGTCCCTAGGTGCTAGCACAGAGATCCTGGCTGTAATGCTCAAATTAGTCGAGTCCAGCAGATCGTCAGAGCTTCGACCTGACGCAAGGATTCAATCACCTAAGTATATTTCAGACCCCAACTGACCCAGTACTTCTCTCTTTTATTATCCGTGCACAATCTCTCCTTCTGTGCCAAGATTTCTGTGTTCTTCATTTCTCTTCTGTCTCTGATGCCACAAAGTCAAGTGAATGTCTTCAAGGAAATCTCAGTAATAAAACCTATTTCCTCCTCCTTACTGCAAAGAGAAAGCAGAGTAATAGTTTCTTTATCCATCAGGGACCAGTTAATGCCTCGCTCCTCATCATCACCAAATGCAACTAATAAAGGAGTAAAGGAGATTTGGCAGTTTAATGCAGCAGCTAATTTTGTGCCTGTTGCCCTGCCAGAAAGTATTTTCACTTTTGGGTGATGCCAGAATAGCAGAGCTGATTAATTAGCCTTCTCTTGAGCAGGAAGAGCTCAGCTAAGACGCCTGCAGCCCCCAGACAACCCAGGCATTGGCCAACCTTGTTAGTAGCCGGCATTCCCAGTATCTCACGGGTTCATCGGTCTGTCTGTCTGGGTAAGACAGAAAGATGACGATGCAGAGCTTTCCCTTGGGAGGAAGCAGGTCTATTACACAGATTAGGTCTAGCGCTGTCGTTGAGAGAACCGACTAGAGAAAGCTCCTAGATTCTGGCCAGGCACCACCAGCACGGTGGCTCACAGTGGGTCACCACAGAGCTCAGCTCTGCCTTTGAGAGAGGCAGTGCACAGACTTTCGAGACCCTCTGCAGATCCAGCTTTGGAGAGGTCAGCACTGCAGCTGTCGCACACAAGCATGGGAGTTTACAAAAGACAACTTTCAGGAACAGTAAATATTGTTTGTGCAGTGAACAGAAATGCAAAACAAGGGAACTCCAGCCTCAATGGGAAAGCGTCTCAGCAGACACATTCAGACTCATTCATTGACTACAAACTGCCAAATACACTGGAGGCACCAGATACTTGTGAGGGCAACCTCCAAAGAGCAGCATGTGCCCACAGGACCATGACAAGCAGAGCCCCTGTGCTGGCTCAGTAGTGTTCTCTGTGCGTCATTAACTTCTCCTGAGCTCTCCCTGCCCTGCCTTTGTCTTCCACAAGGTGTTTCAGGACAGTTTAAGCTTGTGGACAGATTAATTAAACTCAGGGACAGGAAAAGACAGTTTCTGTAGGGCCTAGTCATCTTTCTTTCCATGTAATTTCTCAGAGGTTTTATGGTAATGCCTGTAAGACCTGGCAAAACCAGGAACATAGTGAGTACGTTTGTAGGCAGAAAAACTCCGTCCAAGCATGTGATGGTGTAGGATCCAGCAAAACAAGTCCTTTGGTCTTAGTTGTGTCCCTATAGATGCTGTGACAGTAATGATAATACAGAGAATTTCAGTCTGGAGACTAGAACAACTTCTGCTGTCTGAGAGCTGGTGGGGAGATGAGTGGCTGTGAACTGGGGAGTAGTCAGATGGTATGGTGTGCTTCTCAGCTGGAGCTGCTGCTGGGCTGCAGTGTGAACTTGGGCAGATACCCCAGTGTAAGCATCTTCACTGGGGCTGTCTGTCTGTGTTGTTGTTGTAATGGGTGCAGAGAACCAGGTGCTCCAAAGAGGCCCTTCATCTCACCCTGAAAGCGCAGTCCACGGTAGGCTTGTTGTGCCCTACAATTACCTCTATGGACCATTCAGATGTCTACCTCTGATGTGAACACCAGCCTTGGAGATGTTCAAACACAACCCCCATCTGGGGTTCCCTGCATGTTCCCAGAGGCTGGGCCTGCTGAGCTTCTGCTGAGCACTAGCTGTGCCCTGGCTTGGGGCCAGGCTATGACTGTGTTGCTCCTGTATAGCTAGGGTTAAAGTAGACCACAGAAAGTCAGCGGAGGCTTTGGGAAAAACAAGTCTCCACCTCTTCTCTTTGCTGACCCTATAACAGAAGGTGGATAACTGTTTTGGGGTTTTTCATGATCTGGGGAGGATGGGCGGTTAATTAATGTCACACAGCCCTCCAGATGGAGGCTGCTACAAGTGCACCATGTTGTTATTTTAGTGAAAGTTGCTTTACCACCCTTACACGGTCTCATTATGCTATTAGAGATGATGCTGTGGGGACCAGTGCCTGCACCATACCAGCTAGCAGCAGAGGGGAAGACCCCTTTGATTCACCTCCCCAGATCAGCTTTCCTGGACTGCTGTCCATTCCCTCTGTCTTCACTACTCAGATGCCTCCATGTCATTTAAGCTGTGGACCCAACCTTGCCTGTGTGCCCCTCTGGCTGTGAAGTGGAAGGATTTCTTCTCCAACAAGTGGAAATCACCCCCATCATGAAGGTAGCATGGGACCCCCAGGCCATTCTTGCCTCCTTGGGCTTTCTGAGCATCATTTCTGCAAGCCCCATGTGTCAAGCTGAATTTCATCAGTTGGGTGCTTACTCGGGGAGACACAGGATTAACTCCAGCCTTATCCATCAGAGAGCTTGAACACATCCTTAGCAGGAAGCAGGGGCTTATACTCTATTGCAGGTAGGTGAGATTTAAGCCAGTCTGTAAAGCAATCAGGTCAGAGGGAAATGTGGTGTCTCCTACACAGAGACCGAAGACAGCTGGTGATAGCTGAGACTCACCATTTCAATGTTCCAGGATGCTGTGAATTACAGCACAGAGAGGGGCCACCTTGATCCAGCAAAGGAGATAAGATATTTCTACTGGTACAAAGCAGCCGGTACAAAACTGGAAACTAAAAAGAAGAGAAGGTTGCATCCACGAGGCAGTGCAGCCTGGTGATGGGGCAGCAGCCTGCAGCAACGATGTAGTGCAGAGATAAGGGAGAACAAGCATGAAAACCAGAAGATGGAAGCAGGATCAGTTTTGCATTTTTCTGAAGTGCAACATTTTTCCATGTAAAACACATATTGTGTGAGCGTTTCTGTCACAGTGTATCCACCTCACGGTGAGGGGAATGACACTGCTTTTCTTCTGTAATCATCCAGCTTTGATATGCCTACTCCAGTTGGTATGAGAGCCTGGAGATTATTTAGGGGATGAAATGGCAAAGCAGTTAGGAAGGGAGGCCTTGGCCTTTCTTGGGCATGGTGGTATGTGTGCATAATGAGAGCTACCTGGGGCGATAGCATCCTCCTGACCCTGCAGAGCATCCCCCCTGCTCCTGGAGAGCAGCGTGGCCAGGTCTGGCTGTGCAGGGGTGGGTGGGTTGCACAGCACGCTGCAAAGGTGCTGTCAGCACACAGTGCAGACAGAGCTGCGGGGGCAATGCACCGGCTGGGTGCATTACAGTGTGCAGCAGAGGTTGACAAATGAGCTCACCTTGATTTATCTTGCTCTCCCAGATGATATCTTGAAATGTCTCAATCCCATTGCTCCAGCCTGACCTGCCAGATAAGAGGCAGCTTGTGCATTGCTGGGACAGGGTTTAGGCAGCGAGCGAGTCCAGCTGGCAGGAAGCACATCGCCTGGCTGCAAGGGGACAGATCCTTCTGCCATGACAGTCACGAGATCAACAAATGCTTTTTCTTCAGAAGAACTTGCTGATTTTAAAAATAAAGCAGTCACGGCCTATGGTCCCAGGAATGTCTGGGATTAGGAAAATGGAAAGACATTTTTCTGTTCCTAGTGCAATTTGCACTGTAAAACCTAAACAGTGCTTGTCCTTCTGGACGTCCTCAGCTTTGCATTTCTGTGGCATTTATCAACACAGTGTTTTGGTGAGTGACCTTACTTCAGATCACTTACGTGGCTGAATTGATGTGGTGATAGTGCCAAATTCCTGGTATTCAGCAGCTTCCCCTTTCCTGCCCAGAGCAGCCAAGTGAATCCAGGGAGTGCTCCACTCATGGAGCAAACAGCCTGATCTGAAGATATCTTTGCATCAAACCAAGGCCCAAACCTGTAAAAACTTGTGCACCTGCTCAGCTCTGAGAGCATGAGTAATCACAGAGACTGAACGTATTATTTCTATTATTTATTCATACGCACTATTTCTGTGGCTCTCTTCCCCTATTATCTCAGTGTCTTGTAAACATTAATGAATAGTTCTCAGGTCCCAGAACACGGCTTCATTGTTTGAGTTGCGGGTCACAGGGAGTGATTAAAGCTATGGGGAGGAATGGGGGGTTGGATTTAAAAATCCCCGGTTTTATTAAAGTTTCTTTGCTTAGCTTCTGGAGCATAGGAAATTCAGGATATTCTAATGGTGGTTTTTTGAGCCACTTGAGAAATACAACCATTTCCCAAGCTGCTCTCTATCATCCCACTCTGAAAGTTTCATGAAAGCCCTTAGAATTGTCTCCTTGCTGCCATTAAAGAGTTAATACACATGGCTGTAAAACAGACTTTTGTGTCATTTCAGATGAGAAACCATTCTCACTTAACTTACCTCTGGGAAAAATGTTGCTCCTAACCGTGGCTACCTGATTTTATTAACCACTGTCATTTTCCCTGGGTTCTCAGAACGACAAGGCTGTCTGAGGTCCACACGGGCTGGGCTGTGTGGTTGCCTGCCCTCTTCCCCTGGGAGAGTGCTAGTTCTCTCCAGCCCTGGGTGCTAGTGCAGTGAAGCAGCTCTCATGCCCCTCATCAGAGAGATGAATTTCATCAGGGAGCAAAGCCCCAAAGGGTTAGGTTTTCTGCAGACATGCAGATTACATGGGGAACTCATGTTGGGTGCTTGAGAGTGACATTTTTGTCTCTGGATCCATGAGCTGGTTGATGTGGGGCTGGAACAGGTTGTCTCAGTGTGGGATAAGGACCTGGGGTGTGTGTGTGTTTCCTGGGATGCAGATTGGAGACTGGTCTTGTGTCCTTTGACATTGTGGGAAGGAGAGTGACCCACACAAACTCAGCAAGAAACTGGAGGACCTCTTTATGCCTCTTAATCTCTCTCTGTGCAACATCACATTGTGGGGAAACCATGACAAAATGTTAAAAGGGCAGAGCTGTCCTAACACAATATGCAAAGTCTGGTCTGGAGATGTACCCTCAGCAGTGAGATGTTGAGTGCAAACATCCAGTTAAGTTAATTCACACAATAGCAAAGGGCTGGGAGATAGCCTCAATTCCCAGGCTCGGAGCTGGGGATGGGTGAAATTCTCTCACCTGAAACTTGCCTTGTGTGAAAAATGCAAATTTAGTGACAACTAGTTTTGAGCATTAGTGCTGGTTGTACTAAATTGTTTGTCCTGAGAAAAAAATTCCAAGAAAGTACATTTGCAATGTTTATTTCAGTTTGAAATTCCCCTCCATTTTACTTGTAAATTGCTCCAAATCAAAGTGCAGCATTTTCTCCTCACCTTTCACAGTTGCTGTAATTTAAATAGTCCTAGCTGCAATCTGAACTAATTCCCTCCTTCCTGACTTTTCAGAACTACTCATGAAACAAAACAACTCCAAATTCATTTTTTTTCAGACAGCTCTCCTCAGAACCATTAGACACATTAACATCCACCACATAAATGAAACCACAGGCTATCGATGTTTTGAGGCAGCTGTATTTCCCACCAGAAATTTGCATAGCATCACCTTTGTAGCATTCTGACTTACACTAGAATTATTTTTTTTTGGGGGGGGGGGGGGGGGGGGAGAAATGAAATTTTCTGGCACCAAACTTAGATATAAAGACCTAAAAGCCCCCCTCCAAGCCCCACCCCAAGTCCTCTTTCTC